>WNWK01024399.1:0-29807 GCA_009830355.1 Cherax destructor
GAGGGGTTGGATTTGAGTGGGACTCGCGCATGAGTGGGTAGAATTGTCAAAGCTTATTTCTTGGGTAGCATTGAAAATTGGGTTGAGCAAATATTCTGTTAGTGGGACGGATTGTGAAGGACCTGCCTAATATGGGCCAACAGGCCTGCTGCAGTGTTCCTCCTTTCTTATGTTCTTATGTTCTTATAGGCGCATAAAAAGAGGTGAGGGTCATCTTATAAATCAGTATACTGACATTAAGAGGGACGTTAAAAAGGGAATAAGAAAAGCTAAACGGGACTATGAAATTAAAGTTGCTAGGGATTCAAAAACTAACCCAAAAAGTTTTTTCCAGGTTTATAGAACAAAAGTTAGGGATAAGATAGGTCCCCTTAAAAATAACTTTGGGCATCTTACTGACAAGGAGAATGATATGTGCTCTATTTTTAATAATTATTTTCTCTCGGTTTTCACACAGGAAGACATTAATAATATAAGAACATAAGAACATAAGAAAGGAGGAACACTGCAGCAGGCCTGTTGGCCCATACTAGGCAGGTCCTTCACAATCCATCCCACTAACATAATATTTGCTCAACCCAATTTTCAAAGCTACCCAAGAAATAAGCTTTGACAATTCTACCCACTCATGCGCGAGTCCCACTCAAATCCAACCCCTCTCACTCATGAATTTATCCAACCTAAATTTGAAACTACCCAAGGTCCTAGCTTCAATAACCCTACTAGGCAGACTGTTCCACTCATCAACTACCCTATTTCCAAACCAATACTTTCCTATATCCTTTCTAAATCTAAACTTATCTAACTTGAATCCATTATTGCGGGTTCTCTCTTGGAGAGATATCCTCAAGACCTTATTTATATCCCCTTTGTTAATACCCATTTTCCACTTGTATACCTCGATCATGTCTCCCTCATTCTACGTCTTACAAGTGAATGTAATTTTAGGGTCTTCAATCTTTCTTCGTAAGGAAGATTTCTAATGCTATGTATTAATTTAGTCATTCTACGCTGAATGTTTTCTAACGAATTTATGTCCATTCTGTAATATGGAGACCAGAACTGAGCTGCGTAATCTAGGTGAGGCCTTACTAATGATGTATAAAGCTGTAATATAACCTCTGGACTTCTGTTGCTAACACTTCTTGATATAAATCCCAGTAATCTATTTGCCTTATTACGTACGCTTAGGCATTGCTGTCTTGGTTTAAGGTTGCTGCTTACCATCACCCCCAAGTCCTTCTCGCAATCTGTATGGCTAAGTTCTACGTTATTTAACTTATACGTGCTTGGGTTATGGACACTCCGAGCTTCAGAACTTTGCATTTATCTACATTGAACTGCATCTGCCACATTTCTGACCACGAATTAAGTTTGTCTAAATCTTCCTGAAGTTCTATGACATCTATGTTTGAATCAATTATCCTACCTATCTTCGTGTCGTCGGCGAATTTGCTCATATCACTAGTAATTCCTCATCAAGGTCATTGATATATATTATAAATAACAATGGGCCTAAGACTGATCCTGTGGAACACCACTTGTTACAAGTCCCCATTCGATTTAACCCCATTTATGCACACTCTCTGCTTCCTATTGGTGAGCCATGACTCGATCCATGACAGCACTTTTCCCCCAATGCCATGAGCTGCCACTTTCTTTAACAGTCTCTGGTGCGGTACTCTATCAAAAGCCTTACTAAAGTCTAAATAAACAATATCGAATTCTTTATCGTGATCAACAGCCTCAAAAGCTTTACTGAAGAAGGTTAATAAATTAGATAAGCCTCACGTCTATAGTAGGCAAATTATTAGAATCAATTATAGCTGATATTATCAGAAGTCACCTTGAAGAACATAATTTGATTAATGAATCTCAGCATGGGTTTACGAGAGGTCGTTCCTGCCTGACAAATTTACTGACGTTTTTCAATAAAACATTTGAGGCAGTAGACAGTGATAAAGAATATGATATAGTTTACTTGGATTTCAGTAAGGCCTTCGATAGAGTACCTCACAAGAGACTCTTAAGAAAGGTGGCAGCTCATGGTATAGGAGGTAAAGTTCTAGCATGGATAGAGGCATGGCTTACCAATAGAAAGCAGAGAGTTTCCATTAATGGGGTCAAATCTGAATGGGGATTTGTCACTAGTGGCGTTCCACAAGGATCAGTTTTGGGCCCATTGTTGTTCATAATTTACATAAATGACCTTGATGAAGGAATTGCAAGTGACATGAGTAAATTTGCTGATGATACAAAAATAGGCCGTATAATTCATTCTGAGGAGGATACCAGTGAACTCCAGGAGGATTTGGATAAATTAATGTCTTGGTCTGAAAAGTGGCAGATGAAGTTTAATGTGGACAAGTGTAAGGTGCTAGTCGTTGGTAATGAAAATATCCCTCGAATTTATAAACTAGGTGAAGTTGAGCTTGATCATACAGAATGTGAAAAAAACTTGGGAGTCATGGTAAGCAGAAATCTAAAGCCAAGACAACAGTGCCTAAGTGTGCGCAATAAGGCTAACAGATTACTAGGATTTATTTCAAGAAGTATAAGCAACAGAAGTCCAAAAGTTATTTTACAGCTCTATACATCACTAGTGAGACCTCATTTGGATTATGCAGCTCAGTTTTGGTCTCCTTACTACAGGATGGATATAGATTCATTGGAGAACATACAAAGAAGAATGACTAAAATGATTTACAGTATAAGAAATCTCCCGTATGAAGATAGACTTAGAGCATTGAATCTCCACTCTCTGGAAAGACGTAGAATGAGGGAGATATCATCGAGGTGTACAAGTGGATGATGGGCATAAACAAAGGAGATATTAATAAAATACTGAGGATATCGAACCAAGTAAGAACGAGAAATAACGGATTTAAATTGGATAAATTTAGATTTAGAAAGGACATAGGCAAGTACTGGTTTTCGAACAGAGTTGTAGATGCGTGGAACAATCTTCCGAGTAGGGTGATAGAGGCTAGGACCTTGGGTGGCTTTAAAAAGAGATTAGACAAATATATGAGTGGGAGGGGCTGGGTTTGATTAGTGTCGTGAGTACAGGAGTAAATTCTTAGGTAGTGGTGGTTTTGATAAGGACCTGCCTTGTATGGGCCAGTAGGCCTTCTGCAGTGTTCCTCCATTCTTATGTTCTTATGTTCTTATGAACGGCCCCTCGTGAATCCATGCTGGGTATCATTAATCAAATTATGGTTATCTAGATGGCTTCTAATAATATCAGCTATAATTGACTCTAGTAATTTGCCTACAATTGAGGTCAGGCTTATTGGGCGGTAGTTTGACGGTAGTGACTTGTCCCCTGCTTTAAAAATAGGAATTACATTAGCCATCTTCCACATATCAGACACTACACCTGTTTGAAGAGATAAATTACAAATGTTAGATATTGGTTCACAGAGTTCCATTTTGCATTCCTTAAGAACCCTTGCAAAAAGCTCATCAGGACCCGGCGATTTATTTTGTTTCAGTCGGTCCAGCTGTTTCATAATCATTTCGCTAGTGACTGTGATATTACATAATTTATCTTCTTCTGGGCCTCTGTAAAAATTAATTACTGGGATATTATTAATGTCTTCCTGTGTGAAAACCGAGAGAAAATAATTATTAAAAATAGAGCACATATCATTCTCCTTGTCAGTAAGATGCCCAAAGTTATTTTTAAGGGACCTATCTTATCCCTAACTTTTGTTCTATAAACCTGGAAAAAACTTTTGGGTTAGTTTTTGAATCCCTAGCAACTTTAATTTCATAGTCCCGTTTAGCTTTTCTTATTCCCTTTTAACGTCCCTCTTAATGTCAGTATACTGATTTATAAGATGCCCCTCACCTCTTTTATGCGCCTATAAATTCCTTTCTTCTGCCCTAAAAGATATTTGAGCCTATTATTCATCCATTTTGGGTCATTTCTACTTGATCTAATTTCTTTATACGGATAAATGTTCTTTGGGCAGCCTGTATAGTGTTAAGAAAACTGTCATATTGATACCTCTCTTCTTCACCCCAGTCCACAGTTGATAAGTGTTCTCTAAGTCCATTATAATCTGCTAAGCGAAAATCTGGGACCATTACTGAATTATCCCTACTATCATACATCCATTCAATGCTAAAGGTAATTGACTTGTGGTCGCTTGAGCCGAGTTCCTCTGTAATTTCTAAATTATTAACAAGGGTTTCCTTGCTTGCCAGAACCAAGTCAAGTAGGTTATTTCCCCTTGTAGGTTCTGTTACAAACTGCTTCAAAAAGCAATCCAGTAATTAATTTTTACAGAGGCCCAGAAGAAGATAAATTATGTAATATCACAGTCACTAGTGAAATTATTATGAAACAGCTGGACCGACTGAAACAAAATAAATCGCCGGGTCCTGATGTGCTTTTTGCAAGGGTTCTTAAGGAATGCAAAATGGAACTCTGTGAACCAATATCTAACATTTAGTTTATCTCTTCAAACAGGTGTAGTGTCTGATATGTGGAAGATGGCTAATGTAATTCCTATTTTTAAAGCAGGGGACAAGTCACTACCGTCAAACTACCGCCCAATAAGCCTGACCTCAATTGTAGGCAAATTACTAGAGTCAATTATAGCTGATATTATTAGAAGCCATCTAGATAACCATAATTTGATTAATGATACCCAGCATGAATTCACGAGGGGCCGTTCCTGCCTATCTAATTTATTAACCTTCTTCAGTAAAGCTTTTGAGGCTGTTGATCACGATAAAGAATTCGATATTGTTTATTTAGACTTTAGTAAGGCTTTTGATAGAGTACCGCACCAGAGACTGTTAAAGAAAGTGGCAGCTCATGGCATTGGGGAAAAGTGCTGTCATGGATCGAGTCATGGCTCACCAATAGGAAGCAGAGAGTGTGCATAAATGGGGTTAAATCCGAATGGGGACTTGTAACAAGTGGTGTTCCACAGGGATCAGTCTTAGGCCCATTGTTATTTATAATATATATCAATGACCTTGATGAGGGAATTACTAGTGATATGAGCAAATTCGCCGACGACACGAAGATAGGTAGGATAATTGATTCAAACATAGATGTCATAGAACTTCAGGAAGATTTAGACAAACTTAATTCGTGGTCAGAAAAGTGGCAGATGCAGTTCAATGTAGATAAATGCAAGGTTCTGAAGCTCGGGAGTGTCCATAACCCAAGCACTTATAAGTTAAATAACGTAGAACTTAGCCATACAGATTGCGAGAAGGACTTGGGGTGATGGTAAGCAGCAACCTTAAACCAAGACAGCAATGCCTAAGCGTACGTAATAAGGCAAATAGATTACTAGGATTTATATCAAGAAGTGTTAGCAACAGAAGTCCAGAGGTTATATTACAGCTTTATACATCATTAGTAAGGCCTCACCTAGATTACGCAGCTCAGTTCTGGTCTCCATATTACAGAATGGACATAAATTCGTTAGAAAACATTCAGCGTAGAATGACTAAATTAATACATAGCATTAGAAATCTCCTTACGAAGAAAGATTGAAGACCCTAAAATTACATTCACTTGTAAGACGTAGAATGAGGGAGACATGATCGAGGTATACAAGTGGAAAATGGGTATTAACAAAGGGGATATAAATAAGGTCTTGAGGATATCTCTCCAAGAGAGAACCGCAATAATGGATTCAAGTTAGATAAGTTTAGATTTAGAAAGGATATAGGAAAGTATTGGTTTGGAAATAGGGTAGTTGATGAGTGGAACAGTCTGCCTAGTAGGGTTATTGAAGCTAGGACCTTGGGTAGTTTCAAATTTAGGTTGGATAAATTCATGAGTGAGAGGGGTTGGATTTGAGTGGGACTCGCGCATGAGTGGGTAGAATTGTCAAAGCTTATTTCTTGGGTAGCATTGAAAATTGGGTTGAGCAAATATTCTGTTAGTGGGACGGATTGTGAAGGACGTGCCTAGTATGGGCCAACAGGCCTGCTGCAGTGTTCCTCCTTTCTTATGTTCTTATGTTCTTCTTATTATTGCGGGTTCTCTCTTGGAGAGAGATCCTCAAGACCTTATTTATATCCCCGTTGTTAATACCCATTTTCCACTTGTATACCTCGATCATGTCTCCCCTCATTCTACGTCTTACAAGTGAATGTAATTTAAGGGTCTTCAATCTTTCTTCGTAAGGAAGATTTCTAATGCTATGTATTAATTTAGTCATTCTACGCTGAATGTTTTCTAACGAATTTATGTCCATTCTGTAATATGGAAACCAGAACTGAATTGCGTAATCAAGGTGAGGCCTTACTAACGATGTATAAAGCTGTAATATAACCTCTGGACTTCTGTTTCTTACACTTTCTTACACTTCTGTTTCTTACACTTCCCAGTGTAGTAATGTTATAAATTCTAGGGGAACTAGTAATAGGCAGAATAAGGTGGATATTGGAAAGCCAGTGGCACTAGGTGACAAGGACAGTAATAGGTATAAGGGAAAAACAGAAATGAGCAGGAAGGGTGTTGCGAACCCCTGAACAACATAATTGGGTTGAATGGTTGACGGACCATTTGGGCACTGCACGTCCAGTATTACTGGGCTGCAGCGCCCGGTGTGACGTCACCATAGTTTATGTCAGGGGGTGGAACCTGACATAAAGCAGTATGATCCACGACGACTGAGCAGCGTGGTATCTAGTCTTACTACTCTCCTGTAGTATGATACACGACTGCACTGAGTAGTGGTATTACAGCTTGCTTACTACTCAGTTTCCAGTATTCACTACGGCTTCACTGAGTCCACAGTTTGACGGCCTCAGAGTTACCTGACAGCCTCACTAAGTTACTCCAGCTGGACTTAGTTTCCTGCTGGCACAACGACTGGACTTAGTTTACTGCTGGCCTTACATCGACTTGGTTTCTGCTGGCCTTACATCGACTTGGTTTCTGCTGGCCTTACATCGACTTGGTTTCTGCTGGCCTTACATCGACTTACCTGCTGGTCTGGCTTCATCTGGCCTGCTGGACATTATGGCCTTACGACGGGTGTCACTGTGACAGAGAGTTTGACACAGAGAAAAGGGTGTCTTGTGACACGGACGAGAATGAGTGTTATAACTCGTAGAAAAGGGTGTCTTGTGACACGGATGAGAAGGAGAGTTATAACACGGAGAACAGGGTGTCTTGTGACACGGAGAGACGGTGTGTCTAGTGACACGGACAAGGGTGTCGTGTGTGACACGGTTGAGAAAGTGTGTTATAATTTCAGAGACAAGGGTGTCTTGTGACACGGAGAGTAGGTGGGTTATAACACAGAGACAAGGGTGCCTTGTGGCACGGAAAGAGAAGTGAGTGTCATAACTTTGTGTATCGTGACACTAAGAAATGATAGTTTATGGTTATGTCGTGTGACAGTTTGTCAGGTCTTGTAATATTAGAATGTCGTGTGACTTGACTGGTTAGTCGTGAGACTTAACAATGTGTTTTGTTATACCTTAGTACAAATTATAATACGCTTATGTACAAAGATCATACTCATGCTTTATATTTTATTGTACAGATTATTGTACTATTTATATAATATTTTACTAGTAGAAAATGTATATATATTTGATCTATCGTGTCTGTATTTTTTACCTCGGACAAAAAACCCTTTATTATTCTATTACGGTATTGCATTATTGGTTATGAGAGCAGATTCCCATAGAATAACAGGCCGAGTAATCGGATTTGCCATAGCTCTCGTAACTAATATTGCAATATTGTAATATATGAGTGGCCTGTCCGGGAGGTTTTGTCCGGAGGTTGTTGTCCATGTTTTTATATGCTACCGGTTATCTTGTGGTGGGGTGTTGCGAACCCTGAACAACATAATTGGGTTGAATGGTTGACGGACCATTTGGGCACTGCACGTCCAGTATTACTGGGCTGCAGCGCCGTGTGACGTCACCATAGTTTATGTCAGGGGGTGGAACCTGACATAAAGCAGTATGATCCACGACGACTGAGCAGCGTGGTATCTAGTCTTACTACTCTCCTGTAGTATGATACACGACTGCACTGAGTAGTGGTATTACAGCTTGCTTACTACTCAGTTTCCAGTATTCACTACGGCTTCACTGAGTCCACAGTTTGACGGCCTCAGAGTTACCTGACAGCCTCACTAAGTTACTCCAGCTGGACTTAGTTTCCTGCTGGCACAACGACTGGACTTAGTTTTCTGCTGGCCTTACATCGACTTGGTTTCTGCTGGCCTTACATCGACTTGGTTTCTGCTGGCCTTACATCGACTTGGTTTCTGCTGGCCTTACATCGACTTACCTGCTGGTCTGGCTTCATCTGGCCTGCTGGACATTATGGCCTACGACGGGTGTCACTGTGACAGAGAGTTTGACACAGAGAAAAGGGTGTCTTGTGACACGGACGAGAATGAGTGTTATAACTCGTAGAAAAGGGTGTCTTGTGACACGGATGAGAAGAGAGTTATAACACGGAGAACAGGGTGTCTTGTGACACGGAGAGACGGTGTGTCTAGTGACACGGACAAGGGTGTCGGTGTGTGACACGGTTGAGAAAGTGTGTTATAATTTCAGAGACAAGGGTGTCTTGTGACACGGAGAGTAGGTGGGTTATAACACAGAGACAAGGGTGCCTTGTGGCACGGAAAGAGAAGTGAGTGTCATAACTTTGTGTATCGTGACACTAAGAAATGATAGTTTATGGTTATGTCGTGTGACAGTTTGTCAGGTCTTGTAATATTAGAATGTCGTGTGACTTGACTGGTTAGTCGTGAGACTTAACAATGTGTTTTGTTATACCTTAGTACAAATTATAATACGCTTATGTACAAAGATCATACTCATGCTTTATATTTTATTGTACAGATTATTGTACTATTTATATAATATTTTACTAGTAGAAAATGTATATATATTTGATCTATCGTGTCTGTATTTTTTACCTCGGACAAAAAACCCTTTATTATTCTATTACGGTATTGCATTATTGGTTATGAGAGCAGATTCCCATAGAATAACAGGCCGAGTAATCGGATTTGCCATAGCTCTCGTAACTAATATTGCAATATTGTAATAAAGGGTAAAGAGAAAGGAGGGTCTTTAAGTGTATATTACACCAATAGTCGTAGTGCTAGGAATAAGATGGACGAGTTGAGAGTAGTTGCAAGTACAGGTAATATTGATGTTTTTGCAATAACTGAAACATGGTTTAATATGAAAAATCGGGACTTGCCTGCCGAATGTCACATTCAGGGTTTTAAATTGTTCCAAGTAGACAGAAGTATCGGGAAGGGGGGTGGGGTGGCACTCTATGTCCGTGATCATTTAAATTGTTGTATAAAAATGGGTATAAAGTCTGAATTAACACATACAGAGTCTGTCTGGATAGAATTTTCAGAGGGGCATGAAAAATTGATTTTAGGTGTGATATACCGTCCCCCAAACTTAGATAGGGACCAAGGGAGACTACTATGGGAGGAAATTGTTAAGGCCACAATGCACGATAACGTAGTTATTCTGGGTGACTTCAACTTTAGTCAAATTGATTGGAATTTTTTGACTGGGAATTTAGAATCTAACGATTTCTTAGAAGTAGTTCAAGATTGTTTTTTGAAGCAGTTTGTGACAGAACCTACAAGGGGAAATAGTCTGCTTGACTTAGTTCTGGCAAACAAGGAAACCCTTGTTAATAATTTAGAAATTACAGAGGAACTCGGCGCAAGTGACCACAAATCAATTACCTTTGGCATTGAATGGAAGTTTCATAGTACGAATAACTCAGTAACGGTCCCAGATTTTCGTTTAGCAGATTACAATGGACTTAGAGAACACTTATCATCTGTGGACTGGGGTAATGAAGAGAGCTATCAATATGACAGTTTTCTGAACACTATACATGCTGCCCAAAGAACATTTATCCCATATAAAGAAATTAGATCGAATAGAAATGACCCAAAATGGATGAATAATAGGCTCAAATATATTTTAGGGCAGAAGAAAGGAATTTATAGGCGTATCAAAAGAGGTGAGGGTCATCTTACGAATCAGTATATTGACATTAAGAGGGACGTTAAAAAGGGGATAAGAAAAGCTAAGCGGGACTACGAAATTAAAGTTGCTAGGGATTCGAAAACTAACCCAAAAAGTTTTTTCCAGGTGTATAGAACAAAAGTTAGAGATAAGATAGGTCCCCTTAAAAATAATTATGGGTATCTTACTGACAAAGAGAATGAAATGTGCTCTATTTTTAATAATTATTTTATCTCGGTTTTCACTCAGGAAGACACTAATAATATCCCAAGAATTAGGTATTTTAGTGGGCCTGAAGAAGATAAATTATGTAGTATCACAGTCACTAGCGAAATGGTTATCAAACAGATAGACCGTTTGAAGCAAAATAAATCGCCAGGCCCTGATGAGCTTTTTTCAAGGGTTCTTAAGGAATGCAAAATTGAACTCTGTGAACCCTTAACTAACATTTTTAACCTATCTCTTCAAACAGGTGTAGTGTCTGATACGTGGAAGATGGCTAATGTAATTCCTATTTTTAAAGCAGGGGACAAGTCGTTACCATCAAATTACCGCCCAATAAGTCTAACTTCAATTGTAGGCAAATTATTAGAGTCGATTATAGCTGATAACATAAGAAGCCATCTCGATAGGCATAATTTGATTAATGATACTCAACATGGATTCACCAGGGGCCGTTCCTGCCTAACTAATTTATTAACTTTTTCAGTAAGGCTTTTGAGGCAGTTGATCATGATAAAGAATTCGATATTGTTTATTTGGATTTTAGTAAGGCTTTTGATAGAGTACCACATCAGAGACTGTTAAAGAAAGTGGCTGCTCACGGCATTGGAGGAAAAGTGTTTTCATGGATCGAGTCATGGCTCACCAATAGGAAGCAGAGGGTGTGCATTAATGGGGTTAAATCTGAGTGGGGATCTGTAACAAGTGGCGTTCCACAGGGATCGGTTTTGGGCCCGTTGTTGTTTATAATATATATAAATGACCTTGACGAGGGAATTACTAGTGATATGAGCAAATTCGCTGATGACACGAAGATAGGTAGGATAATCGATTCAGACGTAGATGTCACGGAACTTCAGGAGGATTTAGACAAACTCAATTCCTGGTCAGAAAAAAGGCAGATGCAGTTCAATGTAGATAAATGCAAAGTTCTAAAGCTCGGGAATGTTCATAACCCTAGCACCTACCAGCTTAATAATGTTGAACTCAGCCGTACAGAATGCGAAAAGGATCTGGGGGTTATGGTAAGCAGCAACCTCAAACCAAGTCAGCAATGCCTAAGCGTAAGAAATAAAGCAAATAGATTACTGGGATTTATATCAAGAAGTGTAAGCAACAGAAGTCCAGAGGTTATATTACAGCTTTATACATCATTAGTAAGGCCTCACCTAGATTATGCAGCTCAGTTCTGGTCTCCATTTTACAGAATGGATATAAATTCGTTAGAAAACATTCAGCGACGAATGACAAAGTTAATTCATAGCATTAGAAATCTTCCGTATGAAGAAAGATTGAAGACCCTTAAATTACATTCACTTGTAAGACGAAGAATGAGGGGAGACATGATCGAGGTATATAAGTGGAAGATGGGTATTAATAAGGGGGATATAAATAAGGTCGTGAGGATATCTCTCCAAGAGAGAACCCGCAATAATGGATTCAAATTGGATAAGTTTAGATTTAGAAAGGATATAGGAAAATATTGGTTTGGAAATAGGGTAGTTGATGAGTGGAACAGTCTGCCTAGTAGGGTCATTGAAGCTATGACCTTGGGTAGTTTCAAATTTAGGTTGGATAAATTCATGAGTGAGAGGGGTTGGATTTGAGTGGGACTCGCACTTAAGTTAATAGAATCTTCAAAGCTTATTTCTTGGGTAGAATTGAAAATTAGGTTGGGCAATTATTCTGTTAGTGGGATGGATTGTGAAGGACCTGCCTAGTATGGGCCAACAGGCCTGCTGCAGTGTTCCTCCTTTCTTATGTTCTTATGTTCTTATGTTCTTATAAATCCCAGTAATCTATTTGCCTTATTACGTCACCCCCCAAGTCCTTCTCGCAATCTGTATGGCTAAGTTCTACGTTATTTAACTTATAAGTGCTTGGGTTATGGACACTCCCGAGCTTCAGAACCTTGCATTTATCTACATTGAACTGCATCTGCCACTTTTCTGACCACGAATTAAGTTTGTCTAAATCTTCCTGAAGTTCTATGACATCTATGTTTGAATCAATTATCCTACCTATCTTCGTGTCGTCGGCGAATTTGCTCATATCACTAGTAATTCCCTCGTCAAGGTCATTGATATATATTATAAATAACAACGGGCCTAAGACTGATCCCTGTGGAACACCACTTGTTACAAGTCCCCATTCGGATTTAACCCGATTTATGCACACTCTCTGCTTCCTATTGGTGAGCCATGACTTGATCCATGACAGCACTTTTCCCCCAATGCCATGAGCTGCCACTTTCTTTAACAGTCTCTGGTGCGGTACTCTATCAAAAGCTTTACTAAAGTCTAAATAAACAATATCGACTTCTTTATTGTGATCAACAGCCTCAAAAGCTTTACTGAAGAAGGTTAATAAATTAGATAGGCAGGAATGGCCCCTCGTGAATCCATGCTGAGTATCATTAATCAAATTATGGTTATCTAGATGGCTTCTAATAATATCAGCTATAATTGACTCTAGTAATTTGCCAACAATTGAGGTAAGGCTTATTGGGCGGTAATTTGACGGTAGTGACTTGTCCCCTGCTTTAAAAATAGGAATTACATTAGCCATCTTCCACATATCAGACACTACTCCTGTTTGAAGAGATAAATTAAAAATGTTAGATAATGGTTCACAGAGTTCCATTTTGCATTCCTTAAGAACCCTTGCAAAAAGCTCATCAGGACCCGGCGATTTATTTTGTTTCAGTCGGTCTAGTTGTTTCATAACCATTTCGCTAGTGACTGTGATATTACATAATTTATCTTCTTTTGGGCCTCTGTAAAAATTAATTACTGGGATATTATTAGTGTCTTCCTGTGTGAAAACCGAGAGAAAATAATTATTAAAAATAGAGCACATATTCTCCTTGTCAGTAAGATGCCCAGAGTTATTTTTAAGGGGACCTATCTTATCTCTAACTTTTGTTCTATAAACCTGGAAAAAACTTTTTGGGTTAGTTTTTGAATCTCTAGCAACTTTAATTTCATAGTCCCGTTTAGCTTTTTTTATCCCCTCTTTAACGTCCCTCTTAATGTCAGTATACTGATTTATAAGATGACCCTCACCTCTTTATGCGCTTATAAATTCCTTTCTTCTGCCCTAAAAGATATTTGAGCCTATTATTCATCCATTTTGGGTCATTTCTACTTTATCTAATTTCTTTATACAGGATAAATGTTCTTTGGGCTGCCTGTATAGTGTTAAGAAAACTGTCATATTGATAGCTCTCTTCGTTACCCCAGTCCACAGTTGATAAGTGTTCCCTAAGTCCATTATAATCTGCTAAGCGAAAATCTGGGACCGTTACTGAATTATCCCTACTATCATACATCCATTCAATGGTAAGGGTAATTGACTTGTGGTCGCTTGAGCCGAGTTCCTCTGTAATTTCTAAATTATTAACAAGGGTTTCCTTGCTTGCCAGAATCAAGTAGGTTCTTATCAACTGTGGACTGGGGTGAAGAAGAGAGGTATCAATATGACAGTTTCCTTAACACTATACAGGCTGCCCAAAGAACATTTATCCCGTATAAAGAAATTAGATCAAGTAGAAATGACCCAAAATGGATGAATAATAGGCTCAAATATCTTTAGGGCAGAAGAAAGGAATTATAGGCGCATAAAGAGGTGAGGATCATCTTATAAATCAGTATACTGACATTAAGAGGGACGTTAAAGGAATAAGAAAAGCTAAACGGGACTATGAAATTAAAGTTGCTAGGGATTCAAAAACTAACCCAAAAAGTTTTTCCAGGTTTATAGAACAAAAGTTAGGGATAAGATAGGTCCCTTAAAAATAACTTTGGGCATCTTACTGACAAGGAGAACGATATGTGCTCTATTTTAATAATTATTTTCTCTCAGTTTTCACACAGGAAGACATTAATAATATCCCAGTAATTAATTTTTACAGAGGCCCAGAAGAAGATAAATTATGTAATATCACAGTCACTAGCGAAATGATTATGAAACAGCTGGACCGACTGAAACAAAATAATCGCCGGTCCTGATGAGCTTTTGCAAGGGTTCTTAAGGAATGCAAAATGGAACTCTGTGAACCAATATCTAACATTTTTAATTTATCTCTTCAAACAGGTGTAGTGTCTGATATGTGGAAGATGGCTAATGTAATTCCTATTTTTAAAGTAGGGGACAAGTCACTACCGTCAAACTACCGCCCAATAAGCCTGACCTCAATTGTAGGCAAATTACTAGAGTCAATTATAGCTGATATTATTAGAAGCCATCTAGATAACCATAATTTGATTAATGATACCCAGCATGGATTCACGAGGGCCGTTCCTGCCTATCTAATTTATTAACCTTCTTCAGTAAAGCTTTGAGGCTGTTGATCACGATAAAGAATTCGATATTGTTTATTTAGACTTTAGTAAGGCTTTTGATAGAGTACCGCACCAGAGACTGTTAAAGAAAGTGGCAGCTCATGGCATTGGGGAAAAGTGCTGTCATGGATCGAGTCATGGCTCACCAATAGGAAGCAGAGAGTGTGCATAAATGGGGTTAAATCGAATGGGGACTTGTAACAAGTGGTGTTCCACAGGGATCAGTCTTAGGCCCATTGTTATTTATAATATATATCAATGACCTTGATGAGGGAATTACTAGTGATATGAGCAAATTCGCCGACGACACGAAGATAGGTAGGATAATTGATTCAAACATAGATGTCATAGAACTTCAGGAAGATTTAGACAAACTTAATTCGTGGTCAGAAAAGTGGCAGATGCAGTTCAATGTAGATAAATGCAAGGTTCTGAAGCTCGGGAGTGTCCATAACCCAAGCACTTATAAGTTAAATAACGTAGAACTTAGCCATACAGATTGCGAGAAGGACTTGGGGGTGATGGTAAGCAGCAACCTTAAACCAAGACAGCAATGCCTAAGCGTACGTAATAAGGCAAATAGATTACTGGGATTTATATCAAGAAGTGTTAGCAACAGAAGTCCAGAGGTTATATTACAGCTTTATACATCATTAGTAAGGCCTCACCTAGATTACGCAGCTCAGTTCTGGTCTCCATATTACAGAATGGACATAAATTCGTTAGAAAACATTCAGCGTAGAATGACTAAATTAATACATAGCATTATAAATCTTCCTTACGAAGAAAGATTGAAGACCCTAAAATTACATTCACTTGTAAGACGTAGAATGAGGGAGACATGATCGAGGTATACAAGTGGAAAATGGGTATTAACAAAGGGGATATAAATAAGGTCTTGAGGATATCTCTCCAAGAGAGAACCCGCAATAATGGATTCAAGTTAGATAAGTTTAGATTTAGAAAGGATATAGGAAAGTATTGGTTTGGAAATAGGGTAGTTGATGAGTGGAACAGTCTGCCTAGTAGGGTTATTGAAGCTAGGACCTTGGGTAGTTTCAAATTTAGGTTGGATAAATTCATGAGTGAGAGGGGTTGGATTTGAGTGGGACTCGCGCATGAGTGGGTAGAATTGTCAAAGCTTATTTCTTGGGTAGCATTGAAAATTGGGTTGAGCAAATATTCTGTTAGTGGGACGGATTGTGAAGGACCTGCCTAGTATGGGCCAACAGGCCTGCTGCAGTGTTCCTCCTTTCTTATGTTCTTATGTTCTTAAAAAACAATCCTGAACTACTTCTAAAAAGTCGTTAGATTCTAAATTCCCTGTCAAGAAATTCCAATCAATCTGTCTAAAGTTAAAGTCCCCTAGAATTACTACGTTATCGTGCCTTGTGGCCTTAACAATTTCCTCCCAAAGTAGTCTCCCTTGTTCTCTATCTAAGTTTGGAGGACGGTAAATCACGCCTAAAATCAATTTTTCACATCCCTCTGAAAATTCTATCCAGACAGACTCTGTATGTGTTATTTCAGACTTTATACCCGTTTTTATGCAACAATTTAAATGATCACGGACATAGAGTGCCACCCCACCCCTCTTCCCGATACTTCTGTCTACTTGGAACAATTTAAAACCCTGAATGTGACATTCGGCAGGCATGTCCCGATTTTTCATATTAAACCATGTCTCAGTTATTGCAAAAACATCAATATTACCCGTACTTGCAACTAATCTCAACTCGTCCATCTTATTCCTAGCACTACGACTATTGGTGTAATATACACTTAAAGACCCTCCTTTCTCTTTACCCTTCTTGCTCATTTCTGTTTTTCCACTATACCTATTACTGTCCTTGTCACCTAGTGCCACTGACTTTCCAATATCCACCTTATTCTGTCTATTACTAGTTCCCCTAGAATTTATAACATTACTACATTGGGACTTCACTGTTTCCCCCCCATAAACCATACCACTAACTGTTTCTAGTTTAAAGCCCTAACAGCTACCTCCACTGCAGTTGCCAGTGCCCTCACCCCAGACCTAGATAAGTGAACCCCATCCCTGGCATACATGTGATTTCTGCCATAGAAGAGGTCCCAGTTGGTAAATTAGACACATATGCAACACTTGGGTATCTTTATTGAGGAAACGTTTCGCCACACAGTGGCTTCATCAGTCCATACAAAGGAGAATCGTGAAGAACAGGAGGAGTGTGAGGTTGTCAGGCCCTCAATCTTCAGACGATGTTGTCAGTCCATCAATCTTGAATAGAATAACAGCATATGAGCAGAGGAACCTTATATACTGTAGACAGGAGAGGTGCAGCAGTAGTAGGAGGTGTCACATTTGTTCGTCGGTTCTCTGAACCATTCATTCACATCCTGTCTGACACTGCAACATCTTGGTATCTTAATACAGGGATTTCTTCGCTTGCCTATTCCTTGGGCACGACCTACTTCCACATTGAACAAATGTGACACCTCCTACTACTGCTGCACCTCTCCTGTCTACAGTATATAAGGTTCCTCTGCTCATATGCTGTTATTCTATTCAAGATTGATGGACTGACAACATCGTCTGAAGATTGAGGGCCTGACAACCTCACACTCCTCCTGTTCTTCACGATTCTCCTTTGTATGGACTGATGAAGCCACTGTGTGGCGAAACGTTTCCTCAATAAAGATACCCAAGTGTTGCATATGTGTCTAATTTACCAACTCGTCGGTTCTCTGAACCATTCATTCACATCCTGTCTGACACTGCAACATCTTGGTATCTTAATACAGGGATTTCTTCGCTTGCCTATTCCTTGGGCACGACCTACTTCCACATTGAACAAATGTGACACCTCCTACTACTGCTGCACCTCTCCTGTCTACAGTATATAAGGTTCCTCTGCTCATATGCTGTTATTCTATTCAAGATTGATGGACTGACAACATCGTCTGAAGATTGAGGGCCTGACAACCTCACACTCCTCCTGTTCTTCACGATTCTCCTTTGTATGGACTGATGAAGCCACTGTGTGGCGAAACGTTTCCTCAATAAAGATACCCAAGTGTTGCATATGTGTCTAATTTACCAACTCGTCGGTTCTCTGAACCATTCATTCAGGTCCCAGTTGTCAATGAAAGTTACTGCATTTTCCTTACAGTATTTGTCCAGCCGGTAATTGACACCAATTGCCCTGGACAACCATTCACATCCAACTCCTCTCCTTGGCAAAACACCACATATGACAGGGTTCCCTCCCTTCTTCCTAATTCTGTCTATTGCTGACCTATAGCTGCTAATCAGCTCCTCACTCCTACGTCTGCCAACATCGTTGCCTCCAGCACTGAGACAGATAATAGGATTGCTCCCATTACCTCTCATGATGTCGTCCAGACGGCTAACAATATCCTGCATCCCAGCCCCTGGATAACATACCCTCTGCCTCCTATTCCTATCCTTTAGACAAAATTCTCTATCCATAAACTTAATCTGACTATCCCCAACTAAAACAATGTTCTTACCTCGACTGGCGGTGTGCATGACGTTCTCGACGGTCTTTGTAGAGATGGTCTTAGCTGAGATGTCTTCACATTCGTCTGATAACAAGGAAAAAGAGTTGCTGGTTTTCACAGCAGTCTCCTGGACCTTCTTCAACTTCAGCTTCGTCCCTTCAGAACCGACTAACATCCATTCGTTGGTCTGATCATCGGCGACATTGTTCCGGGGATAATCCTTGCATATACCCTTCAATCGTTGAATTTCTCTTCTAGCTTCCGTTAATTCCGCCTTAAGTTGGAGATATAGCTGCTCGTAGTCGAGGGAAACCATCATCCAATCTCAGGAAGCTAAGAACGGAAGCACAGTAGAAAAGTCTCCACAGAGAGTACACTAGACACGTCCTCACCACGAGTCTACGATGGTGCTAGCAGGGTCGACAGGAGCAGTGAAGAGATGTACTGGTGGTGTATCAGCAGGTTGGAAGGCGGTGGTTGAGGCAGGATAAGCAGTGTTGACGGCCGTGATGGTGGTTGTGGAAGTTTCTGGAACAGTTGCTTGGGCAGAAGGAGACAGATCTGCCGGTGTAGAGTTTACAACGTTGGGACGAATATTGAGGATCTCAGCTGATGGTGTGGGGTCCGGAAAAACGAAATCAGGCATGTTAAAACGGAATAGTTCGTTGATGGTGGTGTTAAAGTTGCCGGGGTTGGCTGCATTAGCGGCTCCCTTGGAGAGAGCCGCTTCCGGAAGTGGCGAGAGAGTTGTTGGGTAGACAGGACTGTTGTGTCGCCTGAAGTATTCTAGTGGTGTCGGACTTGAGTTTTGTTATGGCGGTATATGTCGGCGATTTGGGGCTGTTCATGTTTGATTTTCTTGGACAACACTTCTTTTCTTAGTGGGCATTTAGATACAGTTTAGGCATGTTGTAGTGGCATTAGTGGTGGTGTTGGAGTGGCATTAGTGGTGGTGTTGGAGTGACATTAGTGGTGGTGTTGGAGTGACATTAGTGGTGGTGTTGGCTTTGAAATCGTGACCTTCTTTTCTGCAGTTGGAACAGAATTTCTTTTCTTTAATGGGACAGTCGTTCGTTGAGTGCTGGTATTAGTAACAGTTCCAGCAGGGTGAGGCATGAACGAAACATTCAGGTTTTATGTGGCGTGGATGTAAATGGTAATATGAGATGGCTAGTCCATCAGAGAGCGCTTGGGTAGCCAATGCGATGTTTGAAAAGGTGATTTTGAGCATTGAAGAGGCTGACCTTGAATTGCTGACCTTGCTACTGGCAAGTCACAGTTGCTCTACCTCAAGAAGTATCCCTTCGATGCTTTCGTATCGTGTAAAGATTAAACCAGCCAGTGGAGTCATAAAGGACTCCACCAAACTAACCCTTGCTGCCTGTGAAGGCTTACTCAGCCCTGTCAGATCTAAGTAAGTATTTGACAAGGTTGGATCCTTATGGAATTAAATGATGGAAAACATAATAATAACATTAGAAGATAAACACTTTTATTACAATAATTCAGGCAATAATGTAAATAATTAAACGTGAAATTTAATCCTACTTGAAGTAAAATGAAAAATGAAATATATAAATAATACTTGATTCAAAGTTAATTTATATACAAATGTCGGGTGTAGAATGGTGTTGTGTCGATGTTCTAGACACAGAACTTTGAATGATTATTGGAACTCAAAGCCGTTGTTGTTGTTGATGAAGGGAAGGGAGGTGGTTCACAGCTGGACGTGACTAAACAGACGAAGGATTCCACAAGATAATATATTGAGACCTGTAAGCGACACCGGGAACGCTGAAGTGTATATTCACTTCCTATGAACAGACCTGGTGGCTCATCTCAGCTTTGTAGAGAGAGGAGCCATTAACTTAAGTTTTATATTTCTTCAATAAGACGGCAAGTTAGGACATATACGGCACAAAACTAATTCAAACTCACCACCAACATTCACCAGCTTTGAAGCCAAGCTGAAGAGGCATACTCTTGTTATCTCAAAGAGAACAATTAATAATAATATAATAATATCTTTATTTCTACAAGTACATGTACAAGGTATACAGGCCTAGCTGACATCAGTGACATACTACTATATAGAAAGCCTGTTGTTTTGCTGAGCATTTCGGGCAAATTAAGTTAGTTTTGTCCTAGGATGCGACCCACACCAGTCGACTATCACCCAGGTACCCATTTTACTGATGGGGAATATAGACAACCGGTGTAAAGAAACATGCCCAATATTTCTACCCTTGCCGGGAATCAAACCCGGACCCTCGCCGTGTAAAGCGAGAGCTTTAGCCACTAGGCCACGGGGCACATAAAGTTTGAAGCCGCTCAAAAGTTGCATTATATGTTCACCTTGTCAATACTTACGGAAGAGGCGATTATGAAAGAACTATGTTTCAGAAGAAACTAATTACTCTGCAATTTCCGATATTAAAATTCTTCAGTATAGTGTCAACTTAGTTTATTCTGGATAAAAGTACAAAAGTGCTTCCACTTAGTCCACTTTAATTGAATACATTTCGGTCTTGGGATCTTGGTCACCCCAAATGATGCAAGAGAATAAG
The DNA here is from genome assembly GCA_009830355.1 of Cherax destructor. NCBI lineage: Eukaryota > Metazoa > Arthropoda > Malacostraca > Decapoda > Parastacidae > Cherax > Cherax destructor. The sequence continues at coordinate 20,654 of WNWK01024399.1, forward strand.
AGAGCGCAGTATACACAGTGGAGACAACAAGTCACTGGTGTGGATCAGGTGAAGGCGTCAGGTCATGTAATAACTGTGCCAGGTGACAGTAAGGAATTATCGTGTCAGGGTAACCGAGATGGATTGTTTGCCAGATCTTTGTTCAGTGGTATAGAAGGAAGGCAATTAGGGATGTATAAATACAGTGGTGCCTGAACTCTTCTCCAGGCTGAGGGACTGACCACCTCAGATACTATTTGTCCAAGGTTGATGGACTGATTACTTTGTATTTGATGAAGAAGCCTGTGTAGGCGAAAGACACATGTGTCTTGGGTAAGACACATGTGTCTTACCCTAATCCTGCATGTGTCTTACCCAATTGTTGTACATGTGTCCTTCCTCCTCCTTGGTATCGTTATACGTTCTACGTAATGACATTCTGCGTTCACTACTTAGTCTAATTTTGTTTTAATAATTAGAGGTCCGACATAATAACATACTTTGCTAAATGTGCCCAAAGGAACTTTGTTTTTCATTTTCATTTCAACAATATTACATTCTTTGATGTGAAGAGCAGACACTGAGGCAGAGCCGCAGCTTCACACACAGGTAAGCTGCTTCCATGAATGACCAGAGGGCCACAACAGCTTATCTGTTTTAAATGTACACGCAGTATTAACACATAAACAAAACGTACAATAATTCCCTTTATCTGAGGCATGAATATCAATGTTACTAGTTCCTTTCACTTACGTAATATGAACGTAGCAGTAATATATATGATTTTCAGTCAGTAGTTACATTCATCTACATTATACTCTGCACAACACAACGTTGTTAACATATATTTAATAAATATGGATCAATATATTTCAAAGTGTTGTTTGCTGAGGTTCGCATCGACAGTCTGTCAGAAAAAGCCAGAGGAACTGACCATTCAACCATCCTATCCTAGCAGCTAGCTTCACCAACCTGCATACTACAACCTTAAAATCTGTAGTGACCACCAAATGGGATTCATCTGTGTTTTTATAGCCAGCAACCCACAGCGATCAGACGAGGTGTTGGTATCTAGCACTTGTCCCCTATAAACATTTGAGATATTTAGTGTAATAAAGGCTTGTTGCAATTCAAAGTGCTTTTCAGATACTGAAGGAACACTCTATCAGGTGACCCTGTAGGTTACTGGCAGTAAAAAACCCATAAATGAACCACAGTGGTTGGTTACTACAAATTCCGTGGCTCTAATATGAATCATTCTTTGGGGGAGAGATGGCTGGGTGGTCAGTGAATGGGGCTATCACCTGACAGTCTATTCCAGTCTCCCATTTATGAATTGTTAAAAGCGTTTATTACGCTAAATATCTCGTGGAACAATATAAATTGTCCAGTTTATCATAATTTCATCTGTCAATATTGTATGCACAACTGTGTTCCTGTCGTATATTTTCTTCTCTAGATCAGTGTTTATCACAAGAATCTCAGCTCTCAGGGTACAAGTGCATCTTTATCAACAAATAATACAAAGTCTAAATACCTTAGCTGGAACAATATTCAAATAACCCCCACTTAGGAGACCGAAACTTGTGGCCACGTTTCGGTGCGCGTTTCTCTCTGTGACTTATTAATGGTCCAAGTCGGACCATATTTTGACACACTCAGTCATAATAGTCATCATAAAATAATCATAAATAAGTCATCAGTCATCACAAGTCATAACACAATCATGTCTTGACATCACAGTCATCATAAAGCAATCACCATAACACAACCATCGTCAGTCATCACAACACACTAATCGCACAACCATAAGTCATCATAAAGTTACATCAGAGCAGTCATAAAATTTCACCAAAACAACCATCATTCACCACCAACAATCACCATAGAAAGAGAACACTGCCAACCGTTGCAACATATACTGTCGTACACACGTCCGTTCTAGCATTCAGCTATTGAAGCCGCGGCCGGAAATATTATTTTGTAGTGAAGGACCTGGTGTGGGGGATCAATTCTGCTGTGTCCGGCCGGTGGCGCCATCCATCACATATTATGACTGCCACAACGACGTCCCTCACAAAAATATAGCAGTAAATCAGTGTGTGAGAGGCAGCAATGACAGTTCACACGGTGCCTGGTGCTGCCAGGTGCATCCACACGGTGTTTAATGCTGCCTGCACCATCCACACGGTGCCTGGTGCTGCCAGGTGCATCCACACGGTGTTTAATGCTGCCTGCACCGTCCACACGGTGCCTGGTGCTGCCAGGTGCATCCACACGGTGTTTAATGCTGCGTGCACCGTCAACACGGTGCCTGGTGCTGCCAGGTGCATCCACACGGTGTTTAATGCTGCCTGCACCATCCACACGGTGCCTGGTGCTGCCAGGTGCATCCACACGGTGTTTAATGCTGCCTGCACCGTCCACACGGTGCCTGGTGCTGCCAGGTGCATCCACACGGTGTTTAATGCTGCCTGCACAGTCCACACATTGCCTTGAGTAGTCGACACGGTCAGTCCACACAGTGCCTAGATCAGTCGACACGGTCAGTTCACACGGTCAGTCCACACAGTGCCTAGATCAGTCGACACGGTCAGTTCACACGGTCAGTCCGCACAGTGCCTAGATCAGTCGACACGATCAGTTCACACGGTCAGTCCACACAGTGCCTAGATCAGTCGACACGATCAGTTCACACGGTCAGTCCACACAGTGCCTAGATCAGTCGACACGGTCAGTTCACACGGTCAGTCCACACAGTGCCTAGATCAGTCGACACGGTCAGTTCACACGGTCAGTCCACACAGTGCCTAGATCAGTCGACACGGTCAGTTCACACGGTCAGTCCACACAGTGCCTAGATCAGTCGACACGGTCAGTCCACACAGTGCCTAGATCAGTCGACACGGTCAGTTCACACGGTCAGTCCACACAGTGCCTAGATCAGTCGACACGGTCAGTTCACACGGTCACTTCACTCACACGGTGTGTGCTGCGGTCAGATCCGTGTGGTTTCTTCAGTATTAGCTGCTGGGTAAACTGGTTAGAAGGTTTAGAATCAATGCTTCTTATATATACTAAAAAATGAATGTTTTAGCAGAGAAAACATTGTTTGCGAGCGGCCGTCTATTGAGTCACATCAGCAGCAACAGTCTACTGAGTCACAACATCAGCAGCAGTCTACTGAGTCACAACAGAAGATGTCTATTGAGTCACATCAGCAGAAGTCTATTGAGTCACATCAGCAGCAATAGTCTAATGTGTCACAACATCAGCAGCAGTCTACTGAGTCACATCAGCAGAAGTCTATTGAGTCACATCAGCAGAATTCTATTGAGTCACATCAGCAGAAGTCTATTTTGTCACATCAGCAGCAGTCTGAGTCACAACATCAGAAGCAGTCTACTGAGTCACAGCATAAGCAACAGTCTAATGAGTCACAACATCAGCAACAGTCTACTGAATCACAACATCAGCAACAGTCTAATGAGTCACAACATCAGCAACAGTCTAATGAGTCACAACATCAGCAACAGTCTACTGAATCACAACATCAGCAAAAGTCTAATGAGTCACAAAATCAGCAACAGTCTACTGAATCACAACATCAGCAACAGTCTACAGAATCACAACATCAGCAACAGTCTACTAAGTCACAACATCAGCAACAGTCTAATGAGTTACAACATCAGCAACAGTCTAATGAGTCACAACATCAGCAACAGTCTAATGAGTCACAACATCAGCAGCAGTCTAATGAGTCACAACATCAGCAACAGTCTACTGAATCACAACATCAGCAACAGTCTAATGAGTCACAACATCAGCAACAGTCTACTGAATCACAACATCAGCAACAGTCTACATAATCACAACATCAGCAACAGTCTACTAAGTCACAACATCAGCAACAGTCTAATGAGTTACAACATCAGCAACAGTATAATGAGTCACAACATCAGCAACAGTCTAATGAGTCACAACATCAGCAACAGTCTAATGAGATACAACATCAGCAACAGTCTAATGAGTCACAACATCAGCAACAGTCTAATGAGTCTCAACATCAGCAACAGTCTACTGAGTCACAAAATCAGCAGCAGTCTACTGAGTCACAAACTCAGCAACAGTCTAATGAGTCACAACATCAGCAACAGTCTAATGAGCCACAACATCATCAGCAGTCTAATGAGTCACAACATCAGCAACAGTCTAATGATACACAACATCAGCAACAGTCTAATGAGTCTCAACATCAGCAACAGTCTACTGAGTCACAACATCAGCAACAGTCTAATGAGTCACAACATCAGCAGCAGTCTAATGAGTCACAACATCAGCAACAGTCTAATGAGTCACAACATCAGCAACAGTCTAATGAGTCACAACATCAGCAACAGTCTACTGAGTCACAAAATCAGCAGCAGTCTACTGAGTCACAACATCAGCAACAGTCTAATGAGTCACAACATCAGCAACAGTCTAATGAGTCACAACATCAGCAACAGTCTAATGAGTCACAACATCAGCAACAGTCTAATGAGTTACAACATCAGCAACAGTCTAATGAGTCACAACATCAGCAACAGTCTACTAAGGTACAACATCAGCAACAGTCCAATGAGTCACAACATCAGCAACAGTCTACTAAGGTACAACATCAGCAACAGTCCAATGAGTCACAACATCAGCAACAGTCGAGTCACAACATCAGCAACAGTCTAATGAGTCACAACATCAGCAACAGTCTACTAAGGTACAACATCAGCAACAGTCTACTAAGGTACATCATCAGCAACAGTCTAATGAGTCACAACATCAGCAACAGCCTAATGAGTCACAACATCAGCAACAGTCTAATGAGTCACAACATCAGCAACAGTCTAATGAGTCACAACATCAGCAGCAGTCTAATGAGTCACAACATCAGCAACAGTCTAATGAGTCACAACATCAGCAACAATCTAATGAGTTACAACATCAGCAACAGTCTAATGAGTCACAACATCAGCAACAGTCTAATCAGTCACAACATCAGCAACAGTCGAATGAGTTACATCAGCAACAGTCTACTAAGGTACAACATCAGCAACAGTCCAATGAGTCACAACATCAGAAACAGTCTAATGAGTCACAACATCAGCAACAGTCTAATGAGTCACAACATCAGCAACAGTCTACTAAGGTACAACATCAGCAACAGTCTACTAAGGTACATCATCAGCAACAGTCTAATGAGTCACAACATCAGCAACAGCCTAATGAGTCACAACATCAGCAACAGTCTAATGAGTCACAACATCAGCAACAGTCTAATGAGTCTCAACATCAGCAACAGTCTACTGAGTCACAACATCAGCAACAGTCTAATGAGTCACAACATCAGCAGCAGTCTAATGAGTCACAACATCAGCAACAGTCTAATGAGTCACAACATCAGCAACAGTCAAATGAGTCACAACATCAGCAACAGTCTAATGAGTCTCAACATCAGCAACAGTCTACTGAGTCACAACATCAGCAACAGTCTAATGAGTCACAACATCAGCAGCAGTCTAATGAGTCACAACATCAGCAACAGTCTAATGAGTCACAACATCAGCAACAGTCTAATGAGTCACAACATCAGCAGCAGTCTAATGAGTTACAACATCAGCAACAGCCTAATGAGTTACAACATCAGCAACAGTCTAATGAGTCACAACATCAGCAACAGTCTAATGAGTCACAACATCAGCAACAGTCCAATGAGTCACAACATCAGCAACAGTCGAATGAGTTACAACATCAGCAACAGTCTAATGAGTCACAACATCAGCAACAGTCTACTAAGGTACAACATCAGCAACAGTCTAATGAGTCACAACATCAGCAACAGTCTAATGAGTCACAACATCAGCAACAGTCTAATGAGTCACAACATCAGCAACAGTCTACTAAGGTACAACATCAACAACAGTCTACTAAGGTACAACATCAGCAACAGTCTATTAAGGTACAACATCAGCCGCAGTCTATTACGGTACAACATCAGCAACAGTCTACTAAGGTACAACATCAGCAACAGTCTACTAAGGTACAACATCAGCAACAGTCTACTGAGTCACAACATCAGCAACAGTCTACTTAGGTACAACATCAGCAACAGTCTACTAAGGTACAACATCAGCAACAGTCTACTGAGTCACAACATCAGCAACAGTCTACTTAGGTACAACATCAGCAACAGTCTACTAAGGTACAACATCAGCAACAGTCTACTGAGTCACAACATCAGCAACAGTCTACTTAGGTACAACATCAGCAACAGTCTACTGAGTCACAACATCAGCAACAGTCTACTAAGGTACAACATCAGCAACAGTCTATTAAGGTACAACATCAGCAACAGTCTACTGAGTCACAACATCAGCAACAGTCTACTTAGGTACAACATCAGCAACAGTCTACTAAGGTACAACATCAGCAACAGTCTACTGAGTCACAACATCAGCAACAGTCTACTTAGGTACAACATCAGCAGCAGTCTACTGAGTCACAACATCAGCAACAGTCTACTTAAGTACAACATCAGCAACAGTCTACTGAGTCACAACATCAGCAACAGTCTACTGAGTCACAACATCAGCAACAGTCTACTAAGGTACAACATCAGCAACAGTCTACTAAGGTACAACATCAGCAACAGTTTACTAAAGTACAACAGTCTACTAAGGTACAACAGTCTTCTAAGGTACAACAGTCTACTAAGGTACAACAGTCTACTAAGGTACAACAGTCTACTAAGGTACAACAGTCTACTAAGGTACAACAGTCTACTAAGGTACAACAGTCTACTAAGGTACAACATCAGCAGCAGTCTACTACTGATATAGAACATCAACAATCTACCACTGAGGTACATTATCATCAACAAGGTTAATAATAAGTTAGCTACAGATACCAGGTATCGGAGGTATGTGTCTCTATCTGGTGTCGGGGATTTGTTGGGCAAACCCTGCAATAAATTCCTCTTGTTTGTCTGTTGCTAAATGAACAGTTGGGAAAATAGTGTTGTGTGTATTGGCTAGGGAGATGGATGATAAATAAGACGCGTGTGCAACATGAGTGTATTGTGGCTCGGTTGGCAGCGCACTCAGCTCACTGAATGTCCGTGGTTCGATCCCCGGCTTGGGTGGGAACGTTGGCTATGTTTCCGTACACCTACTGTCCCTTTTCGCATAGCAGCACGTAGGTACCTGGGCGTGATTCGCATTCTGGGGGTAAGGGGGTGGCAGTATTCCATAGATAGAGCTGGACATTGAAATGAACTGTGGAAAGATAACTGTTCTTAGCCTTTAAAATTTATTTATATAAAAAAATCTAGCTATCTTTTTTTCACTTATGTTGTAGTATGCTGGTATAGGTGGTGGTGTCGTTCAGCAAGACTTGCAATTTGTCGTTGTAATCCAATTTATTCAGGATGACCACATCACCTTTGCTAACCATGGTTACAATGATGTTATCTATTGATGCTAGCTATGTTGCTTAGAGCTGTGGTGTGAGGATGGTGGGTAGGTTAAGTTCTGAAATGACCGCAGTGAGCTGACACTTTATGACACTCAATATCTCCAAAATGATTGTCTTTGTGACAATGTCAAATTCATTTTCGAATTTCCCTATGTCGGTAGCAGGGGTGGGCAAGTTCTTCAATAAGAAGAGCCACATATAATACTTTTCACACATTTTTGAATGTTCAAGAGCCAAAGAAAATATTTTAAAATTGTATTTATAAATAATAAAAAACAAGTATACAGTAGTCCTACTCACCAAAGCAGAATATGTATAATTTCTGCTCGGTGAAGACTCTGAGTCTTAATGGTTTAAACTCTGGCTGGCAGGATGTCAAAGCTGTTCTAAAAGGCTCAGTGAGGTGACTGTTAGTGAAGATATCACAATGTTTTGACTTGATAAATTTCATTACAGAGAAAAGAGATTCACAGCAGCAAGTTGTTCCAATAAACGAGAATAGTAGGAAGCCAGTTTTCTGAAGATTGAGACACTGCTTTACTTCTGGGATTTGTTTCCAAAAGTCAGTTAGAGATGAGCTTTTATGTACTAACTTCAAACACACGTTTTTCTGCAACTCAATAAGCTCTGTTTATATTGGAAAGATAATATGAATTACCCATACTATAGGGAGGTACTACCGTCCTGCCAGGTGACTGTGAAACAGAAACCTGAAACTGTTTTACATGATGGTAGGATTGCTGGTGTCTTTTTTCTGTCTCATAAACACGCTGGATAACAGGTATATCTAGCTACTTCTACTTACACTTTAGGTCACACTACACTGGCATACACATGCATATATATACATACACACATCTAGGTTTTTCTTCTTTTCTTAATAGCTCTTGTTCCTTTTATTTTCTCTATTGTCCATGGGGAAGTGGAAAGAATCTTTCCTCCGTAAGCCATGCGTGTCGTATGAGGCGACTAAGATGCCGGGAGCAATGGGCTAGTAACCCTTCTCCTGTACAAATCTACTAAAAACGAGAAGAAGAAAAACTTTATAAAATTGGGTTGTCTGAATGTGCGTGGATGTAGTGCGGATGATAAGAAAGAGATGATTGCCGATGTTATGAATGAAAAGAAGTTGGATGTCCTGGCCCTAAGCGAAACAAAGCTGAAGGGGTAGGCGAGTTTCAGTGGGAGAAATAAATGGGATTAAGTCAGGAGTATCTGAGAGAGTTAGAGCTAAGGAAGGGGTAGCAATAATGTTGAAGGATCAGTTATGGAAGGAAAAGAGGGAATATAAATGTGTAAATTCAAGGATTATGTGGATTAAAATAAGGGTCGGATGCGAAAAGTGGGTCATAATAAGCGTGTATGCACCTGGAGAAGAGAGGAGTGTAGAGGAGAGAGAGAGATTTTGGGAGATGTTAAGCGAATGTATAGGAACTTTTGAACCAAATGAGAGAGTAATTGTGGTAGGGGACCTAAATGCTAAAGTGGGAGAAACATGCAGAGATGGTGTAGTAGGTAAGTTTGGGGTGCCAGGTGTAAATGATAATGGGAGCCCTTTGATTGAACTTTGTATAGAAAGGGGTTTAGTTATAGGTAATACATATTTTAAGAAAAAAAGGATAAATAAGTATACAAGATATGATGTAGGGCGTAATGACAGTAGTTT
>WNWK01024400.1:0-29806 GCA_009830355.1 Cherax destructor
TATATATATATATATATATATATATATATATATATATATATATATATATATATATATATATATATTCAGCTGCAGAATTCCTTCCTGTAATTCAGTCACCCTCGTGGCTCAATGGGTAATTCCAATAAGCGTGTTAGATCTGTCTGAAGCTTCTGGGTGGGTGGAAGAAATTGGTCAGAAAATCTGTTCTCTCAATTTGCATCTTTAGCCAACATGGAGTTGTTCTTTAGTTTCATGTTACCACGTTATTCTGTGGTTAAATATGAACAAGATATTGGGAGGGGTGGACTATCATTCATCGCCGCTTGCTTTTATCTAATAAAATTTAAATACCTTGTTTCAGTGCGTTTTCCAAGTGATGGCATTTTCATTTCATTCATATGAATTTAAAAGGTAAAGCGTGTTGACTTGCTGCTAACATCATATGTGTTGCTTCATCGTCATACAGAGAAACTTGCAGGTAGCGAGTGTTGCGACAGTGTTGAGAAATTCCTTCAATATTAATTACCTTCGTAAGTAATGATAATTTACACAAATGAGAGAAGGTAATGAATAACTCATTCGATTTTATCTTCCGCAATGGGACCACAAAGCTGGGCCAACACTCTTTTATTGTTTTTATTATATAGATTTTGACACCAATATCAGCTCAGAAAAGTGATTAACAGCACTACACACTGATACTGCAATTTCAGCTATGGTATTATTTCAGTTTCAAAAACACATACCATTGCAAGTTATAGCGTGTGAATAATAAAGACCTAAAATGAACACCAGTATTATATCAAGCTTGTGATTAACACTGCACAAGACGTTGACATCATTGTAAGCTCAGATAAGTGATTAACACAGCACCTGATGCAGGCAGCATATACAAGCAGGTGTATATGTGATTAACACAGCACCTGATGCAGGCATCATTACAAGCAGGTGTATATGTGATTAACACAGCACCTGATGCAGGCATCATTACAAGCAGGTGTATATGTGATTAACACAGCACCTGATGCAGGCAGCATTACAAGCAGGTGTGTATGTGATTAACACAGCACCTGATGCAGGCATCATTACAAGCAGGTGTATATGTGATTAACACAGCACCTGATGCAGGCAGCATTACAAGCAGGTGTATATGTGATTAACACAGCACCTGATGCAGGCAGCATTACAAGCAGGTGTATATGTGATTAACACAGCACCTGATGCAGGCAGCATTACAAGCAGGTGTATATGTGATTAACACAGCACCTGATGCAGGCAGCATTACAAGCAGGTGTATATGTGATTAACACAGCACCTGATGCAGGCATCATTACAAGCAGGTGTATATGTGATTAACACAGCACCTGATGCAGGCAGCATTACAAGCAGGTGTATATGTGATTAACACAGCACCTGATGCAGGCAGCATTACAAGCAGGTGTATATGTGATTAACACAGCACCTGATGCAGACATCATTACAAGCAGGTGTATATGTGATTAACACAGCACCTGATGCAGGCATCATTACAAGCAGGTGTATATGTGATTAACACAGCACCTGATGCAGGCAGCATTACAAGCAGGTGTATATGTGATTAACACAGCACCTGATGCAGGCATCATTACAAGCAGGTGTATATGTGATTAACACAGCACCTGATGCAGACAGCATTACAAGCAGGTGTATATGTGATTAACACAGCACCTGATGCAGGCAGCATTACAAGCAGGTGTATATGTGATTAACACAGCACCTGATGCAGGCAGCATTACAAGCAGGTGTATATGTGATTAACACAGCACCTGATGCAGGCAGCATTACAAGCAGGTGTATATGTGATTAACACAGCACCTGATGCAGGCATCATTACAAGCAGGTGTGCATGTGATTAACACAGCACCTGATGCAAGCAGCATTACAAGCAGGTGTATATGTGATTAACACAGCACCTGATGCAGGCATCATTACAAGCAGGTGTATATGTGATTAACACAGCACCTGATGCAGGCATCATTACAAGTAGGTGTATATGTGATTAACACAGCACCTGATGCAGGCAGCATTACAAGCAGGTGTATATGTGATTAACACAGCACCTGATGCAGGCAGCATTACAAGCAGGTGTATATGTGATTAATATATCACTAAACAGTTACAAACTTGTGATAACACATCACTAGACACTAGACACTGATATCAGTGCAATTTCAGGCATGAGAAATTGACTTCGTTAATGCTCCTAATCTATCGCATCCATTCAGTGGATTTCATTATTCAGGAGACTAACCAAAATCGCTTTGTTATCAAACCGTTCAAACTCTATTACGTATTTTTTTACGTAATATTTTGTTAAACGTTTAATTGAACCTTGGCCATTAAGTTTTACGCAGAACCTTGTTAAATAAATTAAATAAGTAAAACACTCTTTCGAGTGTTTATCAAAGACATGTCTGTAGGCCAGGTTTCTGAAGTCTTGCATGCTTAAAGGGTAACTAAAAAGACCCCAGTGTAATGGATGACCAAGAGAAGGTAGCTAAATCATTAGCATTTAATTAGAGGTATGAATAAATGGTTGGGCCATTGGAATGATGAATATGATAAATAGGATAATTTCAGCTTTGAAGTAGAAAGAGTTAGACTAGAGGGACGAAAACACCCAGTAAGCTTTTTACATTATACTATTAAATATATATTTAAACTTGTGAAGTTTATTTATCGGTAAATGTTTTGTTAGAGCGACAATGGCGGTATCTTGGTACACTGGACATCTTCCACTACTATATTTCTTAACTACTAGTTGTGAGTGAGAAGGTTGGAGTCGAGAGGGACCTGTTTAGAGTGGACCAGGAGCCCTGCTGTATTCCTCACCAATTCTTGCCTTCTACTCATGGTTCCCGCCTCCTGATACGTTTTCAGGGTCTCCACGCCTCAACTTCGGTAGTATTTATGCTCCAGTGTTACATTGTTCCAGATTATGGAGCTGAACATTTCTTCAGGCTGCGGGACTGACGTCTCTAAAACTATTTCTCCAAGGTTAATGGAATAATTATATCATCTTTATCTCGCTACTACGCCTACTGCCTCACGAAATCGTAATGACACGATTGCAAACAAACCATACCCCGGGTGGGGTTAGTCATGTTGACGGCTTTGAGGGGGACTTGAGCTAGAGTTCGTCACGGCCATGCTAGCGGGAGATTCGTCTGTATAAAACTTGCAATTGTGGACACAGTGGTGCCTATGCTAACTTCCTATGGTGTAGAAATATACCAAGTTGGATAAACCTTATTGAAGCTAGCTGGCCCAGTGGCTAACGCGACGTTCTGGAGTTTTGAGACCCTCTAATCGCGGGTTCGAATTCCCCCCACCTGTGGTATGGTTTTTTTTCTACTCTTACTGCCACCAATTCATTATCCTCTACATTTGGCTGACCAAGCCTACTGCGTAGGCAAAAAGTTTCAAAAAACAATAAATATACCCAACTGTTATGCATGTGTCTTTCTCATCTATTTGTTGGTATTATACATAATTTTCATCAAAAATAGGTTGGTTAAATAAATGAGTGAGACACATTGGAATTTAATAGGGTTTCACAACATGTGTTAGTAGGGTTATCAAACCATATTTCTTGGCTAGAAAAATGAATATTTTGTTACAGTTTTTAGGATGCAAAATGTCTCACCTAGCATGAGCCGAAAGCCTTGTTGCAGTGTTCCTCTATTCTTGTGTTCTTATGTTTTCATGCGTTACAGTATATCACGGAACGCTCAAGTGTGAGCTTCATGAAATGTAACAGATTAATACACTATTAATACAGATTAATACACTATAGTGTAAGTTTTCTCAAGTAATGCAAAGGAACACACTCAAATGTAAGTTTTATCAAGTTCTACAGAAGATCACAGAGAAATAAGTGTACGATTTATCAACTACTTCAGTGGAATACTAAAGCAAATTCATCAAGAACTGCAGAGGAGCACAAGTATAATATTTTTCAAGAGCTACAGAGGCAAAGTAAAGAATGAGATTCATTTAGCGCTACAGAGGATCATTTATGGATAAGGCTTATCTAGTGTAGCACAACACCAGTTAAGAATGAGGCTTAACCAGTGCTACAGAGAATCGCTAAAATGTTAGGTTTATCAAGTGCTACAGGTCAACACTAGTGTTGGAAATATATGATACAGAGTAACAAGGAACGAGATTTATAAGAACACTAATGTTTTAGAATTCGCAAGTGCTGCAAATGAGCACTGAAGTGTTAGAGTTGTCAAATTTTACAAAGACGCACAAAATACTAAATATGTTAGATTAATCAAATCCCCTCCCCCCAAAAAAAAAAAATATATGACTTTTAATAAAAACACTAACTTGTAATAGTATTTTCCATAAGACATAAACCTAGGCATGGTTATTGCAAGAATTTATCCTAATATAAATGAACATATTTAAAATTCAGTTTTTTGTCATTAATATACAATGAAATGAATGCCACAATGAGAATAAGACACAACAAACTAGGCGTCCCTTGATTTCAGAGGTGAGTAACATACTAGATATGCTTGAAGAATACAGTTTGAGGAGTTCAGTATCTAAGCCTTGATAGTTCTTTCATTCCATTGCTACGATAACTTCCACGTAGAGGCGCATAGAGAAACATTTAATGGGCCAGAGGTGAGGTGCGGCAGTTGGAGATGGTATCACAGGAGGCAGGGCTCATAAGAAGGTCTACCAGCAAATGTTCAGATCCTACATAAATTCAAACCTTCATACACAATGTAACTTGTTAATAAGTTGTAGAGCGATAGTGTTGTAGAAAATATACTTACAAATATGTTGTGTCAGACATGTATCATTATATTAATGGTATAAAATTCCAACACAAAGATGAATAAGACAAATTTTCAACACTTTGGTACCTTTATTTCCGAAACTTATAACGGTTAAATTTGTGAGGACCCTGCATAGCTTTTGCTGCCAATAGGCTTGCTAGTAGCCTCTCCTAATGTAGGCTTGCTAGTAGCCTCTCCTAATGTAGGCTTGCTAGTAGCCTCTCCTAATGTAGGCTTGCTAGTAGCCTCTCCTAATGTAGGCTTGCTAGTAGCCTGGCCTAATATAGGCTTGTTAGTAGCCTGGCCTAATATAGGCTTGTTAGTAGCCTGGCCTAATATAGGCTTGTTAGTAGCCTGGCCTAATATAGGCTTGCTAGTAGCCTCGCCTAATATAGTATTGCTAGTATCCTCGTCTAATATAGGCTTGCTAGTAGCCTACCCTCCTATGACACCATCTCCATTACATGACTTGAAGTGAGCTTCATAAAAGACAGTCTATGCATCTACTTCAGGGTGGTCAGAATTATGAAACCAAAAAACGTTCAAGGTCGAGGAACTGAAAACCTCAAAAATACTTCTCATTTTCAATCAAGAAGGATCGGAACTCTTCAAACTCGTCTTCAAGACTCTTCATTGTGTTCTTCACCTCTTGATTCAGATTAAGAAGCCTGTTGTGACTCACGTTTTGAGACTCTCTGACCGCGGGTTCGAACCCCACCCGTGGTATGGTAAGCCTGTTGTGCACGTGAAACTTTTTGGAACTATAGATTCAAAATTATTGCTTGTGTGTCTCATTCATTCACTTGTCATTTGAATAAAAATAATATGAAATATGCTAGTATAATGCAAAATAATTGAGATTTTTTTTTAAATTATTTATTTTTGTAAGTGTGAGCATAGACATGGCGCATTCGTGTGTGGACGGCTAGTGTTCTTACAGGTGTTCTTACAGGTGTTCTTACAGGTGCCAGGGTAAAAATATCTTTTCATTTTCAATCATAAATAAGCAAGTGTGCAGAAAGCATGTGCACATTATGTGAGTGAAAGTGTGTACAACGCCTTCGCTTGTAGATGAATGGTTCAGAGAACCGACAAGTTGCTAAATTAGACACATATGCAACACTTGGGTATCTTTATTGAGGAAACGTTTCGCCACACAGTGGCTTCATCAGTCCAATACAAAGTAGAAAGGTGTAAGGAGAGGAGGAGTTTGAGGTTATCAGTCCCTCGGCCTGGAGTCGATGTGTTCAGTCCATCAATCTTGTTAGAAGTGTAGCAAAGGCCGTAGAGGTGGCTTATATGCTGTAATCAGGTGAGATGACAGGAGGAGGCAGGTCATAGTGGTATCAACCACTAGTCGAAGTAAGTCTGTCCAAGGTTTGGACAAATGTTGCAGAATCCCTTTGTATCAAGATCCCAAGAAGTTGCTGTGTCAGACAGGATGTAGATGAATGGTTCAGAGAACCGACAAGTTGCTAAATTAGACACATATGCAACACTTGGGTATCTTTATTGAGGATCTTGATACAAAGGGATTCTGCAACATTTGTCCAAACCTTTGGACAATGACTTACTTCGACTAGTGGTTGATACCACTATGACCTGCCTCCTCCTGCTGCATCTCACCTGATTACAGCATATAAGCCACCTCTACGGCCTTGTGCTACACTTCTAACAAGATTGATGGACTGAACACATCGACTCCAGGCCGAGGGACTGATAACCTCAAACTCCTCCTCTCCTTACACCTTTCTACTTTGTATTGGACTGATGAAGCCACTGTGTGGCGAAACGTTTCCTCAATAAAGATACCCAAGTGTTGCATATGTGTCTAATTTAGCAGCCTTCGCTTGTCCCATGTGTCTCAGTCTTCGTAATACTGTACAATATTTTTGTTGGTGGGTTGGTTTTGACATGGACCTGCCAAGTATGGATCAGTAGGCCTGTTGCAGTGTGCCTCCTTTCTTATGTTCTTATGTTATGTAATATCCTCTCTGCCCAAGTATCATACAACTAACTATGCACTTAAGGTTGAACATATGATATGTTAAATTAGACACATATGCAACACTTGGGTATCTTTATTGAGGAAACGTTTCGCCACACAGTGGCTTCATCAGTCCAATACAAAGTAGAAAGGTGTAAGGAGAGGAGGAGTTTGAGGTTATCAGTCCCTCGGCCTGGAGTCGATGTGTTCAGTCCATCAATCTTGTTAGAAGTGTAGCACAAGGCCGTAGAGGTGGCTTATAAGCTGTAATCAGGTGAGATGCAGCAGAATTGTGGCGAAACGTTTCCTCAATAAAGATACCCAAGTGTTGCATATGTGTCTAATTTAACAACTTGTCGGTTCTCTGAACCATTCATCAACATATGATATACATTTTACAGAGAGATAATTTGTGTGTTATCTTAAGCTAGAACTTATTATATAATAAATACGATGGGTTTTACTACGCTTCTTTTATTTATCTAATTAATTTAAAATTAAACTCTGTAGCTATGGATTTCACCATTTTATAAATTATTTTTCATACTTGTATTAAAGATGATGATTTGTATTAAAAACCATATATATTACATAAAATAACAATCGCAATGTAATAATTTGTTTGTTTTTGCTGGATATACAGGACATTTGCGATGCACATTTTTAGAAAAATATCATAACTTTTTAAGTATTTTATTGTTTTCACTATTTTGAATTTTGTATTAACTTACGTTCCCAATGAATAACCATAACATGTATAGATATTTTAATCAGGTGGAATACGTTGTTGTGCGCAAAACACCTGACTGGCATAATAAAGCTGTATAAATTACGGAACCTATCGTATACAACTATGAGATCCACTGCCACTACACATGCCGTTGCAGTCACAATAACGAAGGTATCAAACACCATTATTACTCATTTATGACAGCGCAGAATGAATAATATAACAATTATCTTCACTCCATTCACATTTAATTGACCTTTGGTCATAATGCTTGACAAAATGTTGGTCAACATTGCTCTAAACAGTACCGATACTGAGGGGCTTAATGACGACGCTGATAATTTTTAATAATGTTAATTTTTAACACTGTATTGGACATCCAGTAATGTGGATCATGAATTGTCAATTAGCGCACAACGGTATTGGAAAGTTTTATCTGTAAGAAATATTCACTACGCAAAGTAGAAGATACGTAGCTTCATCATAGCAAAGAAGTGCTTCGTGGAACAGTTAATTCTTTTAGTACAACATAAATATAGACTTGTGTTATGGAATTCAAAACATCACGTATTACATCTAATAAATTTCAGTACATACTGCACATATGACTACTATGGAGCAATGTATGTCACACTATATCTCTGCTCTATATGGAAAAACACATCTTCCACAAAGTTAGTTGAAGTAGCTCAACTACACATGTTGTGGTGTTGTGTTGGGTATAGGTGTAATTATGGCAGAAGAAACACCCAAATAAATGCCGTTGTAATGACAACATAAGCACCCACACTTGCTTCTGTTCAAGTGCGAGTTGATGTAAATTATGGCAACAGAAGCACTCACTTGTTGTTTTCCTAATCCTTTACGTATTACAACTAAAAAACACACAATTCACTCATGCACATGGACTATATCTTGAAAAATGCTTATTGGCTATAGTTTTAAAGATACGAGACATGACATATTTTATTATTTTATTATAAGGTACAATATGTGTCAGTATGTTTTAAACTCTAATTCTTAACATCTTTCTGCCTTTTTACTTGACGCTTATAGTGGGCTGAAGAATCCTCTCTTGCCAATGTCCAGCAATAGTCTGCAAGCATTCTTGTGCCACATTTGCCCTGGTACCATTTATCCATGGTTGAAATATCTTGGTGAGACTTTTTACCATGGTCGTCACTAACTGTCCCACAGTTCACTGGAAAAAAAGTCTAAATGTGAGTATAAAAAGTGGATTTTAAGTGACATGTTACATCCCATATTCTTGTAAGCCTTGATGAGGTTTTCAACCAATTCTTCATAGTTGCCTTCCCTTCTGTTTCCGAGAAATACCTTCGCCACTAACTTGAATGCGTCCCAATCAGCTTTCTCCTCCCCATGAAGGTCTGATTCAAAGTCACCATCTTTAAGAAGCTCTCGAATTTGAGGACCATTGAAGACTCCCTCTCTTATCTTAGCGTCTCTCAGTGAGGGAAATTTTGATGTTAAATACTTGAATCCCTGATCTAATTTGTCCATAGATTTTACAAAGTTTTTCATGAGCCCCAGTTTTATGTGTAGTGGTGGTAGCAAAATTTTTGTTTGGTTCAATGAGAGGTGGATGTTGCACATTGTTCATCCCAGACTCCAATTATTGACGAGGTGGCCAGTCTCTCCTGATGTAGTGGGAACCTCTTGCACGGCTGTCCCATTCACACAGCAAGCAGCAGTACTTGGTGTATCCGCCCTGCAAGCCCATCACAAGAGCAACAACCTTTAAGTCACCACAGAGCTGCCATTGATATTCATCATACTTCATGCATTGCAACATATGCTTTATATGACAGCTGGAACAATACTGAAGGGCAGTGAGACTGTGAGTGTGGTAAGGAACACACTGCCGCAAGCCTGTTGCAACCTGTTGTGACACAAGCTAAGAGCTGGTACCTACCTGAAGGCCTTTTTATTGTTAAGAGATATACATATGGGGAGCAGGATGAATTTGTTGGTAAATTAGACACATATGCAACACTTGGGTATCTTTATTGAGGAAACGTTTCGCCACACAGTGGCTTCATCAGTCCATACAAAGGAGAATCGTGAAGAACAGGAGGAGTTTGAAGTAATCAGTCCCTCAGCCTGTTCTCCTTTGTATGGACTGATGAAGCCACTGTGTGGCGAAACGTTTCCTCAATAAAGATACCCAAGTGTTGCATATGTGTCTATTTTACCAACTTTCGGTTCTCTGAACCATTCATCTACAGGATGAATTTGGAGCCATCTGTGGGCCAGATATTTCATTTGGCTAAGTAAATTTATTTCGTTGATGCCATTAAGCTGTACGAACATGTTCCAAACACGAGTGATCTTAGGAATAAATGATATCGCATGAAGTGCTGCTTTAGAAAAAGGTACAGTTAGAGTGTAGTTGTCGTTTGATGTCCATCTTTTTGTGCAGAAGGTCACTTCTCGCTGTCCTCAGAGTGGAGCCAAGTGAGATACTTTGACAATGTTGGCCTTGTACATAATAGTAAGGTCACCTGTGTTGAAGGCTCTGCTGAAATAACAGATCTATCTAGGATGGGTCCAGGCGAGAGAAAAGCCGTCTTGCTCTGCTCTTTATTCTGTCAAGAAGTCACAGATGAGATTGGGGGAGCAGGCAATCCAAGAAAGTGGAGCATATGCAAAGTGTGAGCATATTTGTGCCTTGTACAGAATCTTGCAACCTCTACTGTCGAGCAGATGAGAGATACATTGTAAATGAATGGTTCAGAGAACAGACAAGGTGATATATTAGACACATATGCAACACTTGGGTATCTTTATTGAGGAAACGTTTCGCCACACAGTGGCTTCATCAGTCCAATACAAAGTAGAAAGTTGTAAAGAGAGATACATTGAAGTGCTGTAAGCTTCCTGGCCTTTGTTTGCAAGATTAACAACGTGGTTCTTTATAATCAGTTTAGAGACAAATTTCACCCAAAGTATACCAACTTCGTCCCTTCGCTGTCTATCTGTCTGTCTGTCTCTCTTGCTTCACTGCTCTAACCCTCCTTTAGAAATCTGGCAGATTTGTGAGAAGGGATTTACAATCTCTCAAAGTGAATTGGCTAATGTTAATGATCCCTCCTCTCAAGGTACTCCACTATGCTTTTCCTAATGATCTCCGTAACCTCATAAATCAGTGACATGTGAAGACTAATGCTTCTTCTCTGCCCTCCTGATTAAATAATGGTACTCCATGTGCTGTTTCACCCTCTGGCAGTTTCACAGTAATAAATGACTCTGAAAATTAGGCCAGTGTATCGCTCAGTGATTCTGTTTTTCCCTCATAATCTACAGAGAGACTGTCCAATGTCATTGCTGCTTTTAAAGCATCTAGGACGCTCTCTACTTTTATTTACCTCTTTTCCCACTGGGGATTTTTTATTATGGTAGACTTCCTGGACATTTATTGCGAGTACCTCCCTTTTCTTCTTCAGGCGTAAGTACTCGTCCTTCACTGTTGCAACTTTGGTTCAGATGTCTTCCGATACCTAATCATTTTCATTTTGCCATCCATCCTCTCTTATGCATGAGTATTTGTTTCTGTCTCCTCTGCGTGCTTCATTATCCTGCATTCTTTGCTACATTTTTTTCATAGTCTTGAACATTTAGTTTTTGCCTCTCTGCACTTCTAGATAAACTATCTTCTCACTCTATTCTTGTCATTACTATGTAAGATCTTGTTACTTTTCCTCTACCTCCTCGCACTTTCCAGTTATATAATAATTTCATTCGTTGACTTTCCCCAAGTTCATTTTTCCCACTATGCTCCACTCAGTAAATGATTCATTACTGTATAGTTTACTCTATTGTAGTCATATTTCCCACTTCCCACACTGTTTTTCACCACGTTCACTCCTACAAGATTTCGAAACTCTGCACTGCAAAAACCTCTGTTCCTGAGGGGTCACTTTTATTAATAGTCTACTATGTCAGAGACATGCAGAATGACTACAAGGTCCAGCTTTGTCTCTCTCCCTCTCTCCGTTATACAGGGATTTACAGTGTTAGGTTTAGAGTTTCTAACTCATTTACAAGCTAACACCTGTTACCTACATCAGCTCATTTGAAAGCCTTTTTAATGTTAAGAGACATACAAATAGTGAATAGGGTGAAGATATAGCCAGCTCTGGGACAGCGGTCAACGGAGTGGAGCCAAGTGTGGTACCTTGACAATGTTGGCCTTGTACATAACAGTAAGGCCAACCACATCCTTCCCTTCCTTTTCTGAAGGCTCTGCTGAAATGACAGATCTATCGATGCTGGGTTCAGGCGAGAGATGAGTCGTCTTGCTCTGTTGTCTATGCTGTCAAGAAGTCTCAGATGAGATGGGAGGCAGGAAATCCAAGAAAGTGGAGCATGCTCAAAGTGGAGCCAGTTTGTTCCTCATTCGGAATCTTGCAACCTCTGCAACACATGCGAGATATGTCTAAGTGCTGTAAGCTTCATGGCCGCCTTGTTTGCAAAATTTACAATGTGGTTCTTCATAGTCAGTTTGGAGTCAAATATCACCCAATGATATAAACTTCATCCCAGGGTACGAACACTCTCCAATTCATTCTTACCACTGCTCCAGCTTTATCATCATGGTCCTAGAGACCATCATCTTTTGTGTTCTCTCAGGAGCAAATGTTACCTGCCATCGTTTATCCCAGGCTAATATATCTGTAAGCTGGTAATTGATGTAATTTAACTTAAAGCAGCTGGCATTTCTTCTTTTGATAAGTAAATGTTAGAGTGCTGAAGTGTGCATATGGGATCCTGGGTTGAGCTGAAGAAGGACAGTGAAGTAGACATTCCATAACAATGGCCCAAGCACAATTCCGTGTGGAACACTTGTTGATTCTGTCCCGTTGAGAACTACTCTTAGAGATATACCTTGAAGGTAATCACTGAGGAGGCATGGTGCAGAGCTGGCGACTCCTGGAGCTTGTATTTCTACCAAGAGTCCTTAGTGTCATACTCGGTCCAGAGCACCAGCAATGTCCAGTGCTACTACACAGGTTGCTTTGGATTCATCCAGTGACTGGTGCCACTTAGTGGAGAGGTTGAACAACAGATCATCAGCAGAGTGACTTTTTTTTTAAACCATATATACGGTCACAAAAGAGCGGGTGCTAATCGAATAACGCTGGTATCTACTCTGAGATCATTGTCTCAGTAATTTTGCCAGTGATTGACAGGAGTGACATTGATTTGTAGGTGCTGATTTCTGCTCTGTCTTCGTTATTTAAACAGGGACCACATTTTCCACTTTCCACACAAAAGGCAATTTACACTGTGCTAGGCATTGCTGTTAGATGTGAGTTAGAGATGTTGCTAGCTGCTATGCGCATCTACTCAGAAATCTCTCTCTCTCTCTCTCTCTCTCTCTCTCTCTCTCTCTCTCTCTCTCTCTCTCTCTCTCTCTCTCTCTCTCTCTCTCTCTCTCTCTCCTGTCTCTCTCTCTCTCTCTGTCTCTCTCTCCCTTCTCTCTCTCCCCTTTTCTCTCTCTCTCTCTCTCTCTCTCTCTCTCTCTCTCTCTCTCTCTCTCTCTCTCTCTCTCTCTCTCTCTCTCTGTCTCTCTCTCTCTATCTCTCTCTCTCTCTCTGTCTCTCTCTCTCTCTCTCTTCCCTTCTCTCGCTCTCTCCCCTTCTCTCTCTCTCTCCCCCTTCTCTCTCTCTCTCTCTCATGTAATAAGACTAAATGTATTTGGTGAAGTATAGGCAACAGATAAATATGTCACGGGGAGACGGAAGTTAATGAGTTAATGTCGCAGGAGACACACTAATTACAGCGAATGATATTGGTCTATTTTCGACATAATTATTTGATAATTATTCTTAAATAAATTGAATAATCATGAACGTCGAGTGTCTAGAAAGCGAAATATGTGATAATTGTTATCATAATTACACAAAATGTTGTAAATCCAATCGATTTCTTCATTTAGTGGCTGTTTGATCCTTGCAAACTTTCTGGTAGTAACAGATGTTGCTGTTACTTATATTTAACAATCTTTCATGATTGTTAAATAACAGCAGTACACAGTAGCTTCAGTCCTTCACTCACAGTGAATTTTCTGCTTCTGTAAGGTAAGTTGTTTCTCTCACGATACTTAGCTCATGTATTTAATTAGCTAACGAGATAGACTCCCTCACTTCAGGTGTTGTATGTTCTTAGTTAAACTGATGAACTTCTTCAGCTTAAGTGATTTTCTTTCTCACCTGATATGTACTTTCTCATCTCTATTGATGTGCTTACTGATCTCAAGCCTTATATTTCCACAGATCACTTAAACACATTTTTTATGATAGAAAAGAGAATATCCATCACAGACGTGTAACAAGGACAACTTACGCAGCTCAGATTTTTTTCTGTGAAGTGTTGACACTTGCGAGACTACTGGATGCTGCGGTGATGAGATGGAGGAGACATCTTTTATAGTCATTTTCTTCAACTTTCTCGCTCTCATATTCAGGAAAATGACATCCCAGTCGTCCTCTGAGCGCGTGCTGACAGTCATCAGGAGTTCACCACTAGTGTAATCGTCATGGAGGACTGTGTGACGCTAGACGCCATATCACACGTAAACTTACTCTGAAATCAATTTACCAACTTTTCTTTATGTGCACAAGTAGACAGTCAGATTATGTGTTGCAGTAGTGAAACAGAAGTTGGCATAGTCACACAGTAAGAAAATAATGCAAAATAACAGATATTGTTAAATAAATATTGGTCAGTTAGTTAATAATATTGACAGTTCCTAAAATATTTATTATCCTATGATATAATAAGAACATAAGAACATAAGAATGGAGGAACACTGCAGAAGGCCTACTGGCCCATACAAGGCAGGTCCTTATCAAAACCACCACTACCTAAGAATTTACTCCTGTACTCACGACACTAATCAAACCCAGCCCCTCCCACTCATATATTTGTCCAATCTCTTTTTAAAGCCACCCAAGGTCCTAGCCTCTATCACCCTACTCGGAAGATTGTTCCACGCATCTACAACTCTGTTCGAAAACCAGTACTTGCCTATGTCCTTTCTAAATCTAAATTTATCCAATTTAAATCCGTTATTTCTGGTTCTTACTTGGTTCGATATCCTCAGTATTTTATTAATATCTCCTTTGTTTATGCCCATCATCCACTTGTACACCTCGATGATATCTCCCCTCATTCTACGTCTCTCCAGAGAGTGGAGATTCAATGCTCTAAGTCTATCTTCATACGGGAGATTTCTTATACTGTAAATCATTTTAGTCATTCTTCTTTGTATGTTCTCCAATGAATCTATATCCATCCTGTAGTAAGGAGACCAAAACTGAGCTGCATAATCCAAATGAGGTCTCACTAGTGATGTATAGAGCTGTAAAATAACTTTTGGACTTCTGTTGCTTATACTTCTTGAAATAAATCCTAGTAATCTGTTAGCCTTATTGCGCACACTTAGGCACTGTTGTCTTGGCTTTAGATTTCTGCTTACCATGACTCCCAAGTCTTTTTCACATTCTGTATGATCAAGCTCAACTTCACCTAGTTTATAAATTCGAGGGATATTTTCATTACCAACGACTAGCACCTTACACTTATCCACATTGAACTTCATCTGCCACTTTTCAGACCAAGACATTAATTTATCCAAATCCTCCTGGAGTTCATTGGTATCCTCCTCAGAATGAATTATACGGCCTATTTTTGTATCATCAGCAAATTTACTCATGTCACTTGCAATTCCTTCATCAAGGTCATTTATGTAAATTATGAACAACAATGGGCCCAAAACTGATCCTTGTGGAACGCCACTGGTGACAAATCCCCATTCAGATTTGACCCCATTAATGGAAACTCTCTGCTTTCTATTGGTAAGCCATGCCTCTATCCATGCTAGAACTTTACCTCCTATACCATGAGCTGCCACCTTTCTTAAGAGTCTCTTATGAGGTACTCTATCGAAGGCCTTACTGAAATCCAAGTAAACTATATCATATTCTTTATCACTGTCTACTGCCTCAAATGTTTTATTGAAAAACGTCAGTAAATTTGTCAGGCAGGAACGACCTCTCGTAAACCCATGCTGAGATTCATTAATCAAATTATGTTCTTCAAGGTGACTTCTGATAATATCAGCTATAATTGATTCTAATAATTTGCCTACTATAGACGTGAGGCTTATTGGACGGTAATTTGATGGACTGGACTTATCCCCTGATTTGAATATAGGAACTACATTAGCTATCTTCCACATCTCTGGCACAACACCAGTTAGGATGGACGTGTTAAACACATTCGTTAATGGCTGACTAAGTTCCATCTTGCATTCTTTAAGTACCCTGGAAAACAACTCGTCGGGTCCTGGGGACTTATTTTGCTTCAGTTTATCTATCTGTTTGATAACCACAAGTTTATCTATCTGTTTGATAACAGTATTTTGCTTCAGTTTATCTATCTGTTTGATAATCACAAGTTTATCTATCTGTTTGATGACAGTATCCCACATTATTTGAGTTTGGTGTCTTAATACCAGAACTTTAAGGTCTATTTTTACACATGTGATCATTGGATTCTCTCACTAATGTCTTCTGTGAACCTTCACAACATGAACAAAGTGGATAGATATGAGCAACTAAACTAAAAATCTCGGTCTCTGAAATTTGGATTCCATGAAGCAATAGTAATTTTGTGAATGGAACTAAAAAAAAATTCTTAATGGCATCTGCGGGTATCAACAAAGATTAAAAAAACTTTTAAACAATGAGCTTCGTTTCATTATCAGTTAGCAAGAGATGACTTTAAAAAAACTTTCATTTTATTATATAACAAAATGAAATTACTTTGTGAAATGTGTTGTATATTTTTCTGTTATATTTTATATCAAATGAATGGCTGCATTTTCCAAAATGAATTTGATTATATTTTTCAAAGTCCAGTGGGTTTTATGATAAGGCATCGTATTTCCGTCTATTGTAGTGTGACTTTACAAACCGATAAATTTTCACCTAAAATTAAAGACCACTGAAAGTAATAACTCAACCTCATATATAAATTTTCTGTCTCGCGAGGACAGTAATATTCCTGTCCGAAATTATCTCCTCCTAATATCTCTTACAATTGTCTCTTGAATACATATATTAAACAGACTAGGTGAGAGATGAAGTTTCTTGGAGAAACAAAATAAAACACAAAATGGATAGAAAAGAAATGAATGGTAAAGTGTAATTGAGAGAACAACGGAAGAACGAATCAATGTTGGTTTTAAAGAATATAGTTATAAGGTAAAAAAGACAAAAACTGACCAAAAAATATTTGCATTTTAATATTTAGCATAAAGCAGGTAACGTATAATTAAAGAATTTTGTCCATGACTCTCTGCTGAGTAGAAATGACATATGGCAACCCAAACGTAATAGTCAAAATAATGATTATGTGAATCAATGAATTAACGCAGCTGGTAATGGCAAAGGTGAATGGCTGATAAAATTATTATCCGGTAGATTCTACGTATCTATGTAAATTCATATTTATGAGTGAATAGATTAATTACAGTTCGAATATTATATCCAAATTCATAAAATCATAAAAAATTATTTAAAAAAGTGACTGAATATATTGAAAGGAAACTCTGGTTGACAGGTCAGCAATCGTCATACACACAACCACATCTCACATCATGCATAATGTTGATGCACGGATTGGGTGAATAAATATGAGGCTCAGTCTATACAATTATGTTTAGGAGAATACCGCTGCAGGGCAGAAAATAATGCCGGGTCTATAAACAGGTAGGTGGAGAGGGGATCAGAGGTGAGGGGAGAAAAGGGCAGGAAGGGACACTAGGGGCTCTGTGTCAAAGTTCGTATAGTAAAGCAGTTGCTGACAAAAAGTCAAAAAGTGATCGTAAGTCAAAGGCAGGACCGTCTACAAGAAGGTAAGATAAGGTAAGAGAGGTAGGGGGGCGGCATCGGTGGAGGTAAATCCTGCGAGCTCACTGGTAAACTTGACAATCCACAAGAAAATGAAAAACCAAAATAGGGACCGGACAAACCTCACAGAGAGGAATAGGGTGTCGTTCCATGAGATACCCATGGGTAAGGCGAGTATGGCCGATGCCGAGACGGGAGAGCGCAGTCTCCCGAGTACGGCAACGGTGGTAAGAAAATAACCACAAACATAAAAGCGGTTTAATAGAGTGCAATTTGTTATGGTGCATGTCCGACCACCGTTGTTGCCAACGGCCGCGAAGACAGGCAGAGATCACTGTAAAATAATCCCTGGACAGAATACCTCTATAGGAAACCGGAAGGTCATGTGCCGCTGACCATGCAGCAGCATCCGCTGCTGACCAGGGACCCAACAGAAAACGACGTCTTTGTTTTTGCTAGCCAAACGGCGCAACCAAAGTTGAATACGAAGGACCAATGAATGAGGGGAATCAAATTGTTTAATAGCCTGTAAATTACTGAGGGAATCTGAAATTATCACAAACGCCGAAGGAGACATATGAATCACGAAATCGTAATGACACGGTCTGGAGTTTTGAGACTCTGTGACCGCGGGTTCGAACTCCACCCGTGGTATGGTTTGAGACATATGAAATATGGAGAAGTGCTATGAGGATGGCATACAACTCGGCGGTAAAAAATACTAGCCGAGTCTAACAAATGACCCCGGACAACATCGTCAGGGAACACCGCCGTGAACCCAACACCGTCATAAGATTTAGATTCATCTGTATAAACAGCGATGGCATGAACATGCGACCGGAAGTGATCAAGAAAAAGAGAGCGAGAAGCAGCTGTAGGTAGGAGAGCTTTGGAGCACGGCAGTAGGGAAGAACAGACACGAACCGTTGGAACCTCCCAAGGAGGAAAGGAAAAAGTAGACATTATATGAACATACAAGGGAGGCAACTGGAGAGAAGACCGGAGTGATGACGAAGAGAAAACGGTCAGAGTAAGCTGAGGCGCCGAACAAATAGCGGGCTTCTACTAACGTCTGAAACCAACCTATACATAGAAGGAACACAAAGGCCATGAGAGTGGACAAAGTAACAAAGGCAAAGAGCATTACAACGATCGGCTAAGGAAGGAACATTCGCCTAAGCATAGAAGCTTTCAACAGGGGATGAACGAAAGGCACCAAGGCATAAACGTAGACCCTGATGATGAAGAGGATCTAGCTTAGAAAGAGGAGAAGCCACAGAATAGACTTGGTCGCCACAATCCAGCTTGGACAAGACCAGGATGGAATGCAAATGGAGAAGAGTCCGGCGATCTGTTCCCCATGAACGATGCCTTCGAAGTGGAAATGTGAGGTTATGATGTCAACCGGCGATTGAATAGAAGGCCAAGAAACTTGACCGCATCACATTCTGGGATACTTAAGCCGTGTAAATACAATGGCATATCTGGAACAAAAGGACGTCTAATGAAGGTAATGAAATGGAGGCCGCTACCAGGCGACAGTCACCACCTGCATAAGCTGTCGCGAAGCTATCCACATAAAGTGACGACCAAATATGCGATGGAAGAGAAAAAGGTTAGGGCTAAGGACACAACCTTGTGGGACTCCCTCTGCCTGAACAAAGTCTGGGGAAAGCGAGGCGCTAACACAGACACGAAAATGTCTTTCAAATAAGAAAGTAGCAAGGAAGGTCGGAAGATTACCGCGGAGGCCCAAGGAATGTGCCTGGGCTAAGATGTTATACCTCCATGTGGTGTCATATGCCTTCTCGAGATCAAAAAAGAGTGCTAGGATGGAGTGTAAATTTGCAAAGGCATGTCGCACATACGTATCTAAGTGGAGTAAGGGATCCAAAGTAGAGCAGCCCTTGCGAAAGCCAGACTGGCGAGGAGAAAGACTATAAAGGACTATAAACGGACTGTAAAGGCTGCAGAATGCAGAAGCTGTAGCTTACAGATATGAATACCATCGGACCCAGCTGCAGGTGACCGGCAAGCGAAAAGCGTGGACTCTACCTCTAAGATAATAAAACGTACGTTTTACTCTCTTAGAAGCGAGAAACGAGGGACAGAGGTGAAGCCCTTGGGAGACACGGACAAGATAGTTCCCGATTTCCATGACAACTTTAAGAGGTTCCACAACAGTAACACCAGTAACCCTCAAAACGGGAGTTTGGTCCAGAGCATACTTGCCACACAATTTCCGTATCATCGTCCAAACCGCACACAGAGGAGAAGTCGAGGTAAGAGTAGAAACGTAGTTTTGCCAACAAGTGCGTTTAGCGTTGCGTATGAAGCGGCGAGCGACTGCCCTTGCTCGCTTAAATTCCAAAAGATGATCTGCGGTCTGATTACATCGATAACGGCCCCACACAGCACGTTTCAAATGCACCTCACGGGCACAAGCAGTAGACCACCAAGGTCTTCAACTGATCACCACGAAAGACACGGTGGGACCCTCCCCAAAGATGATGATGAGCATTAAAATTACCTAACAAAATGGGTGGTGTCAGAGAAGTGATCAAGAACGCAACATCCGAGATACATAATGCACGGGAAGGGGAGAGAGATAGAGAGCAAACTGTATACCTGTGCAAATAAATACGGGGCTGCAGTATAATGCAGCTGAAAACTAACAAAGACCTTTTGAAACAGTATACCAACACGCACAAGAAGTGCATTCTCTTTAAAAGTTTCATCAGAAAGGGATCAGAAGAATGCAGCAGCACATAGCCCGAAATGGGATGGATAACCGCTGAACGAACTTTAGGCTCTTGTAACCCGACACATACTGGGAAAAACTGAGAGAGCAACACCTGGAGATCTCTCCGATTACCCTTGAGACCACGAGTATTCCATTGTAAATAAGTCATTATTCACGAAGATAGGTATGCCAACAATGATAAACGATCAAATCTACGGCCTAGTTGGGTCAGGGAAGTCAGGGGAGGCAACGGTAAGCGTGTAATCATGGAGGAACAGGAATGCTGTGAAGTAAAAGATAGCTACGAGGGTTGTGAAAAATAAGAAGGGGCATAAGGAGGCGCACTGGTGTCCATCGAGGCTTTCGTCTCCACAATATAGTCTGAAATAGAATCAAGTGTTTCAGCGGACAAGGAAGATGCCGATACCATGACTTCAGAGACAGGTGAGGTAGAGGAAGTAGAGAATGGGGAGACTATCGAGAGAATCAAAGAGGTCTGAGAGGGGAGGGGAATATGAACCTGGAGCGATGTGCCTGCAGGGACACAAGAGTCCTGCAGAGAAACAGGTGAGGAAGGAGACTGGAAGGGGACTGAGGAAGAAGTCTTGGGGTGAACCTCCACTTTCGTGTGAGAGTTAGAAAGGGGGTGAGAACTAGGTACCGAGGCCAAAAAGGAGAACTGTTGCGGAATTGTATGCACTGGAGGAATGCAAATAGACTAGGGCTTAGGAGACAGGTTCAACTTCGCAGGTGATATGCACAAAGAAGGTGCAGGCATGCGAGGCCTCACAGATTGAGAAACTAGTGGGTGATATGAAGAAGTAGAAGTAGGAAGAGGTAAGAAGGTAAGGGGGTTTCAGAGGGTAAAACCACAAAAGAATTTGAGACGGGAGTGACCCCGGAAGACATGGCACCAGAGGAGCTGGTAGGCGAGGGGACCGCTATGGTTGGAGGTCTCCTAGCTACTCGAGAATAAGGAGCACGATGAAGATTTTCCTGAAGGCAGAGCCTTTCCTCTCCTGATGACAATGGATTTCACATTCATTAAGACAGACCTGGCATTGGCAGGAAAAAGAAGGATGAGTTTCATTGCAATTAAGACATGTGGGGTGAAAACTGCAAGATGTATCGGCTCATATCCACGGCACCACAGACTGGGCAATCTTCCGCAGACCTGCAGTATTTAGCGTTATGTCCACCTCGGCGGACAAAAGAGAGGGCAGTCTGATACCCACCACAAAGCATACCTCCTTCGGCTGCCACTTCCCAGAACCAACAGGCAGCCTCTTGAGATACACCCATCACCTACAGAACACCCAACCCCACCTCCTGGAAAGCCGGGAAGGGAGCAGGGAGCCTTCAGATGATCCAAATTCCATTGCAAACTACTCCACTCCTGAGAAACCCCACGGAGCAGAATGAACCCCGGCACACTTCCCTCTACCTACAAACCATAATGCCAGAGAGGAGGACCCCAGATGCTACGAACGAGGTGGGGAAAAGAGAGAGATTGGAGGGGGGGAAAAGAGAAAGTGGGGATGGTGAGGATGGGATAGGGAAGGGGGGATTGGAGGGTAATTAGCTTCGGTCTGAGGAAGGAGACCAAAAGGTCTAATTCCTCAGACCAAGAGCCAAGGAGCCCCCTTGAAGAGGTCTTTCGGAGGAGCTGGTCTACTAGAGGAGTTTGCAAGGAAGTCCCACCATACAGCTACTTCAATGAACCTGTGGTCTTGAGCACCTACCGCACATCTCAAGCATTCAGGGACAATCTCCTTAACTACTCCACTGGAAGAAAAACACGAGGACATAAATGCAGGTAAAGTTACCTGTGTTGCCTTGCGCACCCCTATATCTACCAGTCGCACTGGGAGGGTTGCCTGATCCTATTGCTGATCTTCCAGTGACAGATTCAGCGCCTTCTTAAAGATTGATCTCATTAGTGCGTCATATTCGTTGAGTGTTGGGTTGTCAAAAGAGGGTGCGCACCTCAGGAAGTGAGTCTTTGCAGAGTAAGGAGATACAGGGCATTATGTGCATCAAGATCCCTTCTCTCCTCCATTCTCTTCAGGTAATTTAGTTTGTCCTTGAGGACTGTGTCGATGGCCTGATGACCCAATGGTACTCCCAAGAAGGTGCTCTTGGATGGAGTGGTAGCAAAGGTTTCAGGAAGGATTGTTTGCACAGCTCTGATTATTTCCTGGTTTGTTGTAATGATTTCACACTTAAAGGAATTGAGGATGAGTCCCAAGGCTTCTCTCTGTGTCTTCACCAGTTGTAAGTCCTCTAGCAGGGACTTTTCAGTACCTGCCAGAGTGCCATCATCCAGGTACCAGATGTTGATCTCATCGCGCAGGTTGGAAGTTAGTTCTCTCACCGCCAAGTAGAAGAGAAGTGGAGCGAGTGGATCACCCTGCTGAACACCCTCAGATGAGGTAATTTCATGTTCCCCATACAAAAGAGTCGAGGGTTTGCTGTAGCCAGCTGAAATGAAGGGAAAAAGACTGGTTAACCGATCCTGAACGGCTGGCAAGCCCACATCTCTTTTCACCATATCAAAAGCATTTCTTAAGTCAAGTTTGAGTACGGCCTTGTCTTCTGGTAAGTCCATGATGTAGGCGCCCTTGCTGCATGAACTGCTGTTTCACTGCATAGAGACCCCAAACCCCAGTTGGGAGGTAGTAGGTTGGTAGACAGCAACCGCCCAGGGAGGTACTACCGTCCTACCAAGTGAGTGTAAAACGAAAACCTGTATTTGTATTACATGATGGTAGGATTGCTGGTAGTTTTTTTCTGTATCATAAACATGCAAGATTTCAGGTATGTTTTGCTACTTCTACTTATACTTAGGTCACACTACACATATATGTACAAGCATATATATACACACCCTTCTGCGTTTTCTTTTATTTTCGTACTAGTTCTTGTTCTTATTTATTCCCTGTTATCTCCATGGGGAAGTGGAACAGAAATCTTCCTTCGTAAGCCATGCGTGTCGTAAGATTTTCGTTTTTCTTTTGGGGGCCACCCTGCCTCGGTGGGATAAAGCTGGTTTTATATATATATATATATATATATATATATATATATATATATATATATATATATATATATATATATATATATATATATATATATATATAAATATATATATATTATATATATATAAATATATATATATATATATATATAATATATATATATATATATATATATATATATATATATATATATATAATATATATATATAAATATATATATATACATATATATATATAATATATATATATATATATATATATATATATATATATATATATATATATATATATATATATATATATATATATATATATATATATATATATATAATATATATATATATATATATATATATATATATATATATATATATATATATATATATATATGCATAAATGTAGATATGGAGAAGAGAGAGGAGTGTAGAGGAGAGACAGAGATTTTGGGAGATGTTAAGCGAGTGTGTAGGAAATTTTGAGCCAAGTGAGAGAGTAATCGTGGTAGGGGACCTAAATGTTATAGTAGGAGAAGCGTTTAGAGAGGGGGTGGTAGGTAAGTTTGGGTTGCCAGGTGTAAATGATAATGGGGAGCATTTGATTGAACTTTTAAGAAAAAGAGGATAAATAAGTATACAAGATATGATGTAGGGCGAAATGACAGTAGTTTGTTGGACTACATATTAGTAGATAAAAGACTGTTGGGTAGACTTCAGGATGTACATGTTTATAGAGAGGCCACAGATATATCAGATCACTTTTTAGTTGTAGCTACAGTGAGAGTAAAAGGCAGATGGGATACAAGGAGAATGGAAACAGCAAGTAAGAGAGAAGTGAAGATTTATAAACTAAAGGAGGAGGCGGTTAGGGTAAGATATAAACAACTGTTGGAGGACAGATGGGCTAGTGAGAGTATAGGCAGTGGGTTAGAAGAGGTATGGGGAAAGTTTAAGAATATAGTGTTAGAGTGTTCAGCAGAAGTTTGTGGTTATAGGAAAGTGGGTGTGGGAGGGAAGAAGAGCGATTGGTGAAATGAGGATGTAAAGAGAGATGTAAGAGAGAAAAAGTTAGTATATGAGAGGTTTTTACAAAGTAGAAGTGATGTAAGCAGGGATGAGTATATGGAGAGAAAAAGAGAGGTTAAGAAAGTGGTGAAGCAATGTAAAAAGAGAGCAAATGAGAGGGTGGGTGAGATATTATCAACAAATTTTGTGGAAAATAAGAAAAAGTTTTGGAGTGAGATTAATATGTTGAGAAAGCCTAGGGAAAGAATGGATTTGTCAGTTAAAAATAGGAGAGGAGAGTTATTAAATGGAGAGTTAGAGGTATCAGGAAGATGGAGGGAATATTTTGAGGAATTGTTAAATGTTGATTAAGATAGGGAAGCTGTGATTTCGTGTATAGGGCAAGGAGGAATAACATCTTGTAAGAGTGAGGAAGAGCCAGTTGTGAGTGTGGGGGGAAGTTCGTGAGGCAGGTGGGGATATAGTTTTAGAGTGGTTAGTGATTTTATTTAATAGATGTATGGAAGAGGGTAAGGTACCTAGGGATTGGCAGAGAGCATCCATAGTTCCTTTGAATAAAGGCAAAGGGGACAAAAGAGAGAGGAAAAATTATTGGGAAATAAGTCTGTTGAGTGTACCTGGTAAAGTGTATGGTAGAGTTATTATTGAAAGAATTAGGAGTAAGACAGAGAGCAGGATAGCAGATGAACAAGGAGGCTTTAGGAAGGGTAGGGGGTGTGTAGACCAAGTGTTTGCAGTGAAACATATAGGTGGACATATAGGCGTTTGTGGCATTTATGGATTTGGAAGAGGCATATGATGTATGGAATAGGAGGTAGGTTATTGAAAGCGGTGAAATTTTTTACGAGGATAGTGAGGCTTAGGTTAGAATGTGTAGGCGAGAGGGAGATTATTTCCCAGTAAAAGTAGTCCTTAGACAGGGATGTGTGATGTCACCGTGGTTGTTCAATATATTTATAGATGGAGTTGTAAGAGAAGTGAATGCGCGGGTGTTGGCAAGAGGTGTGGGGTTAAAATATAAAGAATCTTACACAAAGTGGGAGTTGTCACAGTTGCTCTTTGCTGATGACACTGTACTTTTGGGGGATTCTGAAGGGAAGTTGCAGAGGTTGGTGGATGAGTTTTGTAGGGTATGTAAA
This sequence comes from Cherax destructor, assembly GCA_009830355.1. Taxonomy (NCBI): domain Eukaryota; kingdom Metazoa; phylum Arthropoda; class Malacostraca; order Decapoda; family Parastacidae; genus Cherax; species Cherax destructor. The sequence continues at coordinate 25,415 of WNWK01024400.1, forward strand.
AGAAGGAAATTAAAAGTAAATATAGGAAATAAATGAGAATAACAAAAAAACTAGATAACGGAAGATTGGATATCAGATGGGAGGGAGAGAGTATGGAGGACGTTAATGTGTTCAGATATTTGGAAGTGGATGTGTCAGCAGATGGGTATATGAAGGATGAGGTGAATCATAGAATTAACGAGGGGAAAAAGGTGAGTGGTGCACTGAGGAGCTTGTGGAGACAGAGAACTTTATCCATGAAAGCAAAGAGGGGAATGTATGAGAGGATAGTTATACCAACACTCTTGTATGGGTGTGAAACATGTGTTGTGAATGTTGCAACAAGGAGCAGGCTGGAGGCAGTGGAGATGTCATGTCTGAGGGCAATGTGTGAATATAATGCAGAGAATCCGTAGTTTGGAGATTAGGAGGAGATGTAGGATTACCAAAACTATTATCCAGAGAGCTGAGGAGGGGTTATTGAGATGGTTTGGACATATAGAGATAATGGAACAAAATATAATGACTTCGAGAGTGTATAAATCTGTAGTGGAGGGAAGGCGGGGTAGGGGTCGGCCTAGAAAAGGTTGGAGGGAGGGGGTAAATTAGGTTTTGTGTGCAAGGGGCTTGGACTTCCAACAAGCGTGCGTGAGCGGGTTAGATAGCGAATGGAGACAAATGGTTTTTAGGACATGACCGGCAGGCCGGACTTGATTCCTGGAGATGGGAAGTACAGTGCCGGCACTCTGAAGGAGGGGTGTTAATGTTGCAGTTTTGTAGCTGTAGTTTGGGCGCTCCTCTGGCAGGACAGTGATGGAGTGAATGATGATGAAAGTTTTTCTTTGTCAGGCCACCCTGCCTTGGTGGGAAACTACCTATGTGTTATTAAAAAAAAAGTATATATAATGTCGTGCCTAATAGGTAAAACTTGCTATTTTCGCTTAAATAGCACGCTCTTCTTGCCCTAATAAGGCAAGCGAAAATTTGTGTATGCAATAATTTCGCAAAAAATGATTCTGATCCTAAGGTAAAAATAGATTTCATTGAGTTTGTTTATTATTAAGTTATTGTAAACTTGTCTAAAATATACGGTACTGGTGGAAACATTAACACAGGTTTCCTTAAGACACCTGCTGTTCCTGCTCGCCTACCAGTAAAATAGATATGTGGGTGTTAGCCGACTGGTGTGGGTTGCATCCTGGGTACAAAATTGACCTTATTTACGGGAAATGCTCTACATAACCAGGGGTTTTCTATGTAGTTGTGTGTCATTGATGTCAGCTATGGACTGTATACCTTGTACATGTACTTGTAGAAATACTGATTATTATTATGTATTTATTTATTTACAAAAGTGCAATAGGCCTATAATTTGAAAACTGAAAATGTTTTCTCCAGCAAGAAGGTTCAAATTTGACAGTACTTTGCGGACTCACGTCAATACGACCCCAGTCAAAACTATATGAAGAATAAAAACTGTTACTTATACATTCATCAACACCAAAGTGTCACTCACTCAGTCATCTACAGACATGAAGAAGCAAAGTCTCACTTTATCAGCTCTCTAGTTTGTTCATAATACATTATTTATTATCCATCTGAAATTGCAGTTTATAACTCTCAAGCATTTAAGGCATTATTAAGCGGATTAATGGCCTACGAACTTACGAACATTCGTAAAAATGCCGTTTATACAATACAAGTGTAATTTATAACGTTAACAAGAATAATAATAACAACTACTCATATTTTTTAAAATTTATTGTATTCACTCAGATTATTTTTATTATTTCCCGAGAATTACAGTAATGAACTAACATTTATAAAAAAATATATTTTAACTTTCAGTTTTTAGTTCAAGAGGAAAATAGTACCAATCCCGTAAAAAAAATTCTGTTATTAACATTCTCGTTTGTGAGGTACCAAAACTAACGAAGAACAGGAGAGGGGAAAACCTCACATATTAAATACAATTAAATAATTAACAGTTAAAATTCATGAAACGTAACTTGGAGGAAAGGTGGTGGGTAACTGCCCCTGAAACAACATACATGAGAGTAAAATAACTCACTAGCCACTTATACTGTGCGCTAATGGCTCTTAAGGTTTTTAAAAGTGAATTTCGCTGGTGGGCAATCTTGCGTAATTCTCATAAAACTTAATTAATCTCAGAAGCAAAATGAGGTGAGCACCTTAATCCTAGTGATATAAACTATAGGTTTTTTTTTACCTTTCACTATTATTCCCCTAAAAACTATTTCCCTAGGCGATTCGAGATATTCCAATAAAAGTTATAACAACAATAATAATTATAATATAATGATAATAATAACAATAACATTAGCAACAATAACTAAATTATTATTATAATCATAGGGAAGGGCTAAACCCGTAGGATTATACAGCGCCTGCGGGGGGGATGATGGAAGGTATTCATGTTTAATTCAGGAAACTGGAGCACAGATACAATTCCCTGGATCAAGAGTCTCTCACCAGCGTCAAAGAGCCTCCCTTGAGAATATTTCCGCTGCTTCTTTACCGTAGAAACTCTCCCCGTGAAGCATCAGCCGCCACACAGTGCGGCCAATGTTCCATTGCATTTAAATATTAGTATCAAAGAATTAAAGAGAATAATTTGAAGTTTTCACATTTCATCAAAGGAAAACTAGTTTCCAAATATCGTTATCAAAACTGACATTTAATAAAATACATTGCCTTAATCTTTTTCAAAGTTTCCACCAAGAATCACCAACTTTGAAGTTAAACCGTCTTGAGTGTTGTATTAAACTGGATCCGATTCTTTAATGATATAATCTAAACCATAATTTTTAAAGAGGAGGACCGGTAAGCCAGCGGAAGGCCTCGGACAGATGACCAAAAGCTCCAGAGGCGGGTCATCATATGGCTAAGACCCTTGTCAGGAAACTCTTGTCCTGTTTCCTGACAAATCTTTCCTAAACTAACCTAACCTAAGCTAACCTAACCTAACCCTTGAATGTTGATACCTTGATATTGCAGCTACTGAACAGCTTTTGTCTTAATGTTCTGGTGGTCTGGTGGCTAAAGCTCTCGCTTCACACGGCGAGGGCCTGGGTTCGATTCCCAGCCAGGGCAGAAACATTGGGCGTGTTTCTTTACACCTGTTTTCTATGTTCACCATCAGTAAAATGGGTACCTGGGTGTTAGTCGACTGGTGTGAGTCGCATCCTGGGACACTGACCTAATCTGCCCGAAATGCTCAGCATAACAAGGGACTTTCTATATAGTAGTATGTCACTGATGTCAGCTAGGCCTGTATACCATGTACATGTACTTGTAGTAAATAAAGATATTATATTATTATTATTATTATATTATAAACCATTATTGTCAGCCTTAAATTATAATATATATATATATATATATATATATATATATATATATATATATATATATATATATATATATATATATATATATATTATTATATATATATATATATATATATATATATATATATATATATATATATATATATATATATATATATATATATATATATATATATATATATATATTCCTTGATGTTATTGTAAAATTAATAATTTTGTACCAAAAAAAACTTTAGAAAACTTACCCAACCTTATTAAAACACGCGCTATTTAATTTAGCCTAATCCAACCAAATATATTTTACACAAATTTACAATAATTTAATAATAAGCAAACACAATAAAATATATTTTTTTCCGTTAGGTTCAGAATTATTTTTGCAAAATTAGTGAATACACAAATTTTCGCTTGCCTTATTCAGCCAAAACAGGAAGTTTACCCTATTCGGCACGACATATATTAACTAAAAAAATTAATTAATTTAGTAATTTAGAAAGTATTTTGAATTTTTTTTTTACAATGGTCTTGAGTGCACATAGATGTAATAGGAATATTGAATAGACTTAGCCTAGAATAAGCCAATATTTACGATACGAAACAGTCTCTAGTTACTTCAGTGATACCAATTTATTTAACAAATAATAACATAATAATAATAACATAATACAAATAATAATATCTTCATTTACTACAAGTACATGTACAAGGTATACAGTCCTAGCTGACATCAATGACATACTACTATATAGAAAGCCGCTTGTTATGCTGAGCCTTTCTGGCAAATTAGGTCAGTTTTGTCCCAGGATGCGATGTCGTATCAGTATCATATGTACACTTGTGTAGTGTACCAGCATCCAGCATTCATCCCACTTATACAGCTGGTCCCTTTTCGTGTGACGTCACGATACCCGCTGACGTCAGAGGCTCTGCGCATGTGCATAGGCTCACATAGGCGCACACTCTCACTAGCGTTAGACCTACGAGCGAGACAGACGGTGTGGCTGGACTCTCCTTCACTTACTGTAAATATACCGTAACCATC
>WNWK01024401.1:0-29804 GCA_009830355.1 Cherax destructor
ATTACCAACAACCCTGGCTGTCTTCAAGCAGGCACTGGGCAGGCACCAAAGTCGGTACCTGACCAGCAAGGCTGTGGTTGTACGTTGACTGGTGGTGGCCAGCAATAACAGCCTGGGTTTTAGTCTGATCAACATGAGGCCTGGTCACAGACCGGGCCGTAGGGCATGACCCCTGGAACTCTCTCCAGGTATACTCCAGGTATGTTTACAAGTTATTATGTGCTACCCATGTATGTGTTACAAGTTTATGTGCTTCCATGTATGTGTTACAAGTTATTATGTGCTTCCCATGTATGTGTTACAAGTTATTATGTGCTACCCATGTATGTGTTACAAGTTATTATGTGCTACCCATGTATGTGTTACAAGTTATAATGTGCTACCCATGTATGTGTTACAAGTTAAATTAGCATAGAGTAAACATGCACAAACCTTGACGCAGAATTTTTAGAGAGTGATCAATGAGGCAGCCAGTACTGAGTGCGCACCCGTGTCTCACTGAGCTCCTGTGTCTCACTGAGCTCCGTGTCTCACTGAGCTCCTGTGTCTCACTGAGCTCTGTGTCTCACTGAGCTCCGTGTCTCACTGAGCTCCGTGTCTCACTGAGCTCGTGTCTCACTGAGCTCCCTGGTGTCTCACTAGGCTCCCGTGTCTCATTGAGCTTCGTGTCTCACTGAATTTCCACGTCTCACTGAGCTCCGTGTGTCACTGCGCCCCTGTGTCTCACTGCGCCCCGTGAATACTCCTGCGCCTGTGTCTCACTGCGCCCCTGTGTCTCACTGCGCCCCCGTGTCTCACTGCCCCCCGTGTTCAATGCTTCCCTTTCTCAGTGCGCCCTCGTGTATCACTGCGCCCCTGTGTCTCACTGCGCCCCGTGTCTCACTGCGCCCCTGTGTCTCACTGCGCCCCGTGTCTCACTGCGCCCCTGTGTCTCACTGCGCCCCCTGTCTCACTGCGCCCCTGTGTCTCACTGTCCCGTATCTCACTGCGCCCCGTGTCTCACTGCGCCCCCGTGTCTCACTGTGCCCCGTGTTCCTGCGCCCCGTATCACTGCGCCCCGTGTCTCACTGCGCCCCTGTGTCTCACTGCGCCCCCGTGTCTCACTGCGCCCCCGTGTCTCACTGGCCCCGTGTCTCACTGCGCCCCCGTGTCTCACTGCCCTCGTGTCTCACTGCGCCCCGTGTCTCACTGCGCCCTGTGTCATGCGCACCTGACGTCTCACTGCGCCCCTGTGTCTCACTGCGCCCCCGTGTCTCACTGCGCCCCGTGTGTCTCACTGCGCCCCGTGTCTCACTGCGCCCCCGTGTCTCACTGCGCCCCTGTGTCTCACTGCGCTCCCCGTGTCTCACTGCGCCCCCGTGTCTCACTGCCCCCGTGTCTCACTGCGCCCCGTGTCTCACTGCGCCTCCGTGTCTCATGCGCCCCCTGTGTCTCACTGCGCCCCGTGTCTCACTGCGCCCCTCGTGTCTCACTGCGCCCTCGTGTCTCAGTGCGCCCCCGTGTCTCACTGCGCCCCTGTGTCTCACTGCGCCCCCGTGTCTCACTGCGCCCCGTGTCTCAGTGCGCCCCGTGTCTCACTGCGCCCCGTGTCTCACTGCGCCCCCGTGTCTCACTGCGCCCCGTGTCTCACTGCGCCCCGTGTCTCACTGCGCCCCCGTGTCTCCTGCGCCCCCGTGTCTCACTGCGCCCCCGTGTCTCACTGCGCCCCCGTGTTATCTATATTCGTCTCTCTTCCAGTTTTAGTCACCACTGAAGTTAAGTTAAATATTCAGTTTATTAGTTAATTTATTTATCATTAACTTATGTAAAATAATGTTAGAGTTATTATGTTTCGTAAACTGTTAAATGACTTTTAGTTATTTCATAATTTACTAAATTTGGTGTTTTTTTCTAAATCAGATTTATTGTAGTTTTTCTACGTTATTCTCCTTTAAAGCCCCATAATTATAGCAGAATATAATTGTTTTTCAGTGTTTTATATTAGATTATCAATGTTTTCCAAAAACATTACGACACAGTGAAAACATTTCCAAACATTACTTCAGAATTTAAGGGTTTTTCAGTATATTATAAAAAAAAAAATCAACATTAGAAAATAAAATTTTTCCCTTTCCCAAGGGGAGGGGACTTTATCCCTTTGTAAGATGCTCTTGACCCAAGGGTTGACTCACCCACCTTCTCTTTTTTGGGGATCCAAGCTGAATACTTCCCAATCCCTTCAAGGCTTTATATGACCCATACTGATTTAGCGTTTCCCACAACAAAAAATGAATGTGGTGATAGATCGTCATTGTTGCATAATATAATGTTGCATAATATAATATTGCATAATATAATGTTGCATAATAAAAATGTAGCTTACAATATTGTTGCATAATATAATGTTGACATTATAATGTTGCATAATATAATGTTGCACAATCTAATGTTGCATAATATAATGTTGCATAATATAATGTTGCATAATGTCAAGAATCTTGGTGCATCACAGTACTATGATGTTTAGTGAACAGATTTTCTACTTTCCCTCAACATAATAGAGGAAACTGTTTTCCAGTGTCAGATCAGATATAATGATATCAACGTTTTTGGATTTAATGATATTCTGCTATTTGCCAAAAATCATTGTTATTCTGCTATATTATATTGGAACACGCTAATCTTCTATAATTTATCTACAAAACTTTGATAATCCGTCAAAATGTGCGGGAAAAATGTTGATATTCTTTTTAATTGTTCACAGTAATTAATATTATATAACAAAGTACAATTGCTGGTATAAGAATATTAAGAGGCTGTATAAATACAGTGAGAGGCATAAACAAGGTGTTTATTGAAGGAGACGTAGAGCCACTTGTGATTTTCTCAATTGAAATAGATAACTGAAAATAGAGGATATATAGTAGAGAGAAAGTTAAGTTCTACCTAAAAAGTGAGGTAGAGTTTAAAGGTTTAAATTGGGGGTTTATTAGGAAATGGGAAAAAAGTTTTTCCCGTGACGCGGGATCAAAAATTATGATGACCCACAGCTGGATCTTTTGGTCATCTGGCCGGGGCCCTTTCCACTGGCTTACCGATCCACCCCTTTAAAAACATGTTTATGATTATAACCATTGAGTGCAAGGGGAGAGGGAGGGAAGGGCTGTTTATAACAGGTCTCCTGATGGCCATGTCTTGGGTAGGTAGAATGGGTTCGCCAAGGCATCCTTCAGATTGGGATGCATTGATGCTAGTTAAGGGCTCTTGATCCAGGAAACTGAGACATCTTCCTCTTCATCGAACCTGATTACTTCTTATTCCATAGGCACTGTAATACCCCTTAACATTTTAAGGACGACCCCTAAAATATACTTATAATGATGGAGTCAGTCAAGACCAATTTCCCCTCTCCCAAAATATTTTATCCACAAAGGTCTGGATAAACGTTTTTTTTTTTTAATATTGATTTAAAAAATTAATATATTGAGCTAACGAAACCCTTTTCTGAATTTTACGTAATAAAAAAACATTAGGAAATATTTAATTAGTTTTAGTTAATTATTTTCCTTGGGGAAGACAGAACAATTTTCCCGAAAACTCAATCACTGTGGTATGTTTCCCCGTTCATTTTTTGATGTAATGTTGTTTCAGGTAGTGCCAGGTGTGAGCTACCATGGTGTGGTTGGTAGTTGTGGTAGTGGTAGTGGCAAAACCCACTGCAAGATGGGTGTGTTGGATCGTCATTTCCCCCAGGAACCCCAACAACTCGTGGGAAGTGGGGAAAATGTGGCCCCTCAGGCGGGGGGAAGGGGGAAAATGTGGCCCTCAGGCAAGGTAAGTGGGAAAGGGGCTCCTCAGGAAATTTAAATGGGAAACTGTGGCCCTCGGGGGAGGGTAAGGGGGGAAAGTGGCCCCCCCGGCAAGGGGAAGGGGGAAAAATTTTTGGGCCCCCAGGCGGGGGGGAAAGTGTGGTCCCCCGGGGGTAAGGGGGAAAATGTGGCCCCCAGGCAGGGAAAGGGGGAAAAAATGGCCCTCGGGGGAAGGTAAGGGGGAAAATGTGGCCCCCAGGCAGGGGAAGTGGGGAAAGGGGGCTCCCCAGGCAAGGGAAGTGGGAAAATGTGGCTCCTCAGGCGGGGGGGGTGGGAAAGTGTGGCCCTCAGGCAGGGTGGGGAAAAATGTGGCTCCTCAGGCGGGTTAATGGGAAAGTGTGGCCCCCGGGGAGGGTAAGGGGGGAAAATGGGGCCCTCAGGCAGGGTGTGGGGAAAGTGTGGCTCCTCAGGCAGGGTTGGGGGAAAATGTGGCCCTCAGGCAAGGTAAGTGGGAAAGTGTCCCTCAGGGGGGGTAAGGGGGGAAAATGTGGTTTAACAGGTAGGGGAAGGGGGGAAAATGTGGCTCCCCCCGGCGGGGGGAAGTGGGGAAAATGTGGCCCCTAGGCAGGGAAGGGGAAAAAAAGGGGGCTCCCCCGGGGGAGGGTAAGGGGGAAAAATGTGGCTCCCAGGCAGGGTGGGGGAAAATGTTTCCCTCAGGCAGGGTAAGGGGGGGGTGGCTCCTCAGGCAGGGTTGGGGGGGAAAATGTGGCCCTCAGGCAGGGGGGGGAAAATGTGGCCCCCAGGCGGGTTTGGGGGTGGCCCTCAGGGGGGGGTAAGGGGGGGGTGTGGCCCCCAGGCAGGGGGGGAAGGGGGGAAAATGTGGCCCTCAGGCAGGGTGGGGGAAAATGTGGCCCCCCGGCAGGGTGGGGGGGAAAGGGGGCCCCCCGGCAAGGGGGGGAAAGGGGGCCCTCAGGCAGGGTAAGGGGGAAAAAATGGGGCCCAACAGGCAGGGGGGGAAATTTTGGCCCTCAGGCAGGGTGGGGGGAAAGGGGCTCCCAGGCAGGGAAGTGGGGAAAATGTGGCCCCCAGGCAGGGTGGGGGGAAAGGGGGTTTTAGGGAGGGGGGGGGAAAGTGTGGCCCCCGGCAGGGGAATGGGAAAATGTGGCCCTCAGGGGGGTTTAAAGGGGTGTGGCCCCCGGGGGGGGGTAAGGGGGAAAGTGTTTCCCCCAGGCAGGGGAAGGGGGAAAATTGGCCCTCAGGCAGGGTGGGGGGGAAATGTGGCCCCCAGGCGGGGGGGGGTGGGGTGGCCCCCCAGGGGTGGGGGAAAATGTGGCCCTTTAGGCAGGGTAAGGGGAAACCCCCGGCTCCAGGCAGGGGGGGGGGAAAATGTGGCCCTCAGGCAGGGAAGGGGAAAATGTGGCCCTTGGGGGAGGGTAAGGGGAAAGTGTGGCCCCCCGGCAGGGGGGGGGGAAAATGTGGCCCCCAGGGGGTTAAGGGGGAAAATGTGGGTCAACAGGCAAGGTAAGGGAAAAGGGGGCTCCTCAGGCAGGGAAAGGGGGGGAAAATGTGGCCCTTTAGGCAGGGGTGGGAAAATGTGGCCCCCAGGCAAGGAAAGGGGGGAAAAGTGTGGCTCCTCGGCAGGGTAAGGGGGAAAGTGTGGCTCCTCAGGCAGGGAAGTGGGAAAGTGCGGCTCCTCAGGCTGGGGGGGAAAAATTTTTTTTTTTTTTTTTTATATTTTATTTGGGAACCATACAGTTTTACAAACATGGACCCGAAACAAAAAAAAAAATATAATGTCTTATGACATCCCTTCTAACAATATATAACACATCAGTTTCGTACAAAAAAAACAATGTACTTGAAAGGAAAAAAAGACCTTAAAAAAATATACATAAATCACTATAACCCCACAAAATAAAAGGGGGACCTTTGGGACTTTTTCCCAAAAATTTAAAACAAATTATATAAACTAAGAAAAATCAAAACTATCTCAAACCCCCCCCCTCCTTAGCTTATTCTTTTTAATATTTCAATGAAATGACAAAAAAAAGCCTATGACATTATACAGATTAAAAACCCACAGCTAAAAAAAAAACCCCATGACTGGGGTACGGTAGACTGATACATGTTTATACAATAAGAATGGTCCAACAAGGACCTACAAAAAAAAAAAATTTTTTTATCGTAAATTTTTAAAATTTCAAATCATGACACAAATAAATTACCATGAAAAAGGGGATATATTTTAAAAACTACAGTGAAAAAAAATTTTCCCCAAAACCCAAAAAAAAAAAAAAATTACCAAAAGGGAAAAAAAAAAAACCCTTTTTAAACATTATTAAACATGGGGCCCCAAATACCCCCCCAAAAGCAGCATTCCACCAGATTAAAATTTAAACCCTGTTCCATTTTGGAACGTTAAAACCCCCCTTTTCCCTAACCCCCAAACCCTAACCTCATAACTGAAGCAGAGAGGGAACCCCCAATCATACCATAAAAAAAAAAAACCCCATCCCAAAGTCCAAGTCAAAAAGCAATCCCATTCATCCCCGTCAAAGTCAAAAAACAACCCCCCCTTTCCCTTTATGCCCCAAAAAAAGGTCAAAAGTCAAAACCCAGATGCAAAAACTTTTTCCCCAAACCCTTTTTCCCCACCCCACCCTACCACCCCCCCCAACCCCAACCCAAGATCGCACACACCTACCAACACACACACAAACCCCCTTTCGGGGAAAACCCCCCCCCCCTTAAGTATTCCCCCCTTTACTCCCCCCCAAAAAAAGACCCATCGGGGGGGGGGCGATCCCCTTTTCCCGGGGAAAAAAACCGACCACGCCCCCCCCTTTTTCAAGCACTGATTTTTTAACACCTTTTTCTTAAAAAGGGCCCGCCAGAGCCCTTATCCAACCTCCCTCCAAACCCTTTTCCCCCATGCCCCACGACACATGCAAAAAAAAAAAAAGATCCCTGACCGCACGTTGAACGTCGTCTGTACAACCCCCCCCATCTAAGCTTAAAGCTCACCAAAGGGCAAACACCCCCCCCCCCCCCTATAAAAAATTGGGCCCAAAACCCTTCCCCCCCCCTTCCCCGGCACCCCAAAAAAAACAGCATGAACGCTGTATCAGGCATCCCAAATCTGTCGCTGCCCTCCCCCCCCAAACCCATAACAAAAAAGAGAGCTTTAGAGGCCAAAATGCCATTTAAACCGAAAAAAACCCCGTCTCCGTCCCCAGATGGCAACCGTAATCTCCTAAAAAAAAACCCCCCCCTTTTGCCAATCGTACATTGGGGAAAACCCCACCCCCAAAAACCCCCCCCTTCCAAACCCCACCCCATCCATTTTCCCCAAACCCTTTAAACCCCCCGGCTCACCCCCCTTTAAAAGAACTCCCCCTTTTGGGCCCCCATCTCAGCAGTTCCCGCCCACTCCCCCACCTCCCTTTAAATCCCTCATTATCCTATCTACCTTTTTGGGGCCCCCCACCCCTCCCCTCCCCAAAATTTTCCCCTTCGGAAAGACCCCCCAACCCCCCAAAAAGGGGGCAACCCCAAGCCCCTTTTAAAAACCCCCCCTTTCATCCCCCTTTCTTTAACCAGTGCTTTTTAAAACCCCCCAAAGAATCGCAAGACCTTTGCCTGCAGCTGCAGTACATCCCCCTCAAGAGAGGATACCCCCCCAACCACATGCCCCAAAAAATTTTTTTTACCCCAACGTATTAATAACCACCCCCGCAAAATGAAAATCCCCCCCCCCAACCCGCCATCCTACTCAAAGCCCCTTCCCCCCAAACCCTAAGGGGTTAATTTTTTATGCTACCCAGTTTTTTCAAAAAGGGGTTTTTCCCCCAAAAAAATTTTAAAAATATTTAAGACCCAAACCCCCATCTATGCCCCCCGGGCCCCCCCCCCCCAAAACCCCCCCACCAATAAAAAAGATTTTTTTCCCCCCCTTTAAACCCCCACCCAAAAAAGACCCAAAAACCCCTTTTCCCATTGATAACCCCCAACCCCCCCTCACTTCCTACCAAAATGGATGTATCATCAACCCCAATGATCCCGGTGCCCAACCCCCTGTCCTCCCCCGGGGTTCCCGGACATCCCCCCGCCCCAAAACCAAAAAAAAAAGGGGGGCCTGCAAGAGCAAAGGGGAGCTGCGACGGGGGGCCCCCCTTTGCACCCCCTCCTTTACCACCATTACCCCCCCCGCCCTTTTTTCCTGCCTCCACCTGAACCCCTGCATACAATGTCCTTACCCATCCCACTTTTTTCATCCCCCAAACCCCCCCGCCTTATAAGTATTTCCTGCAATAAACCCCCGTTGACACGACCCCGGGTTTTTTCCCCCCGTCCCCCCCCCCGGGCCCCCCTTCCTTTTCGACCCTCCAAAAAAAATCCTGTTTTTCCTTTCCCACCCCCCCCAAACGCCCGGGGGAAAACCCCTGCCCACCCTCTAGTATGTGACAAAAAAACTCCCCACCCGGGATTCGCCAAACGGGAAAAAAACTTGTTTTTAGAACAAAGCAATGTTATTGCAAGATACGTTTTTAAAAACTCACTTGCCTTTTTTTTGGGTCAAGCACCACAATCCCAGTACTTTGTTTCCCCCCCATACCCCCCCAGATTTATGCTATTAAAGGGCCCGAACTAGCTTTCCCCCCAAAAAACCCCCCAAAAGAAAAATAAAAATCACCAGGGATCCCATCATTCCTGGCTTTTCCCCCAAACCCCGACCCCTTTGCCTTCAACCCCCTCCCCCCTCAGTATCCCCCATCCATGCCCCGGGGGCCCTTTTAATTTTCCCTTTCCCAAAACAAACCCCAGGACTTTTTCCCCCCCCGGGCCCAAAAACCCCTTCAAAACCCCCTGGAACCAAACATCCACATATCCACTGATACCCCCCCCGCCTGCAAAAACTGGCCCACCCCGGGACCCCCCCCAACTCTTTATCGACTTTCATAGACATAATTGTTTTATCTCCCCCCCGGCACCAAAATTTTTTTGCAAAAAATACGCTGAGGCCTTATCTCCCCCCAGTACATCATCCAACCCCCCCTATTCGAATGGCATGAAACGCTTCCCCCCCGAATCTCCTGCAACCGCCGGGAAGGCTGCAACCCTCCCGGATACCCCCCCCCCCCCATAGATGCCCCCAAATTTCCCCCCCAAATATTTTTTTCATGCCAAGCCTCAATCGCACCTTTTCCCCCCCCCATTCTTAAAAAATACAACCGAAATTTTACCCTCCCATTCCACCACCCAACAATGTCCTCAACCCCTCGACCCCCCCCCCATACCCCCCCCCACCACCCCCCAAAAAAAACCCCCAATGATCGGGACTTTGCAACAATCTATGTTCAGTTTTTAATAACTAAATACATACGTACTGCCCTTTCCCCGGGGGTTAAAAACCCAAAAACCCCCCGGGCCCAAAACCCCCCCATCCACACAAGTCACATTCTCCCCCCCACATCCCCTGTCACATATATTCTATCTAATCTACAGCATAACCCCCCCTGAAAAAAAGTATTTTTTTTTCAAAATTTCCCCCCGGATCCCCCCCCCCCTCCATCGCACCCAAAACTCCCCCCAAAACACCCAATAAACATCCCGCTCCTCTTTGGGGGGCCCACATCCTTTTTACGGGTTACACAATTCCAGTCCCCCAGAACAACAGTTACTGGTAATCCTTTCCCGAAAATTTAAACCCCAAAAAATTACGAACAAAAATTTCCCAACACAAAAATTTTTCGGGGGCATGTAAACCCCGGGTAAAAAAATACCTGAATATCCCCCAAAAACCCCTCAACTTCCCAACAATCCTCCCCCCCCCCCCCTCCCAAGACTTTAACGTAAAAAAGGGTGGTTTTCCACCCCAACAGAACCCCCCCTTTTTTAATTTTATTGCACCCCCCCCAAAACGTGACAAAAAACCCCCCAGACTCAAGTCCCCTTTTCCCCCCCGAAATTATGCCCTGAAGGCAGCATACATCAACACCTAGTGTTTTTAAAATCACTTCAACCCATTTTTCTTGACCCCCACGGAGGCCATTAACATTCATATTCAGAAACTTAAAAAATATGGGGGTTTTTTCCCCCCTGCCTTTTGCACCCTAGCCCCCCGGGGGGACAAAAAATTCCACTTGCACTACTACCTTTTTCCCAACCCCCCATTCCGACCCAACAATGCCCCCCCTTTCCCCCCTTTCCCGTCTGCCCAGGCCTTTTTTCCAGACCCTGACCCGGGGGGTTTAAAAAATCATCCCAACTACCCACTAGGCCGCTTACGGGATACCCCATCAAAAAATTAATCATCCCCTTCAGCCTGATGCACCTCGACCTCCATTACAACATGCGAAACCTTGGGAAAACTCATTGACCTCAACAAATCAACCATCCAAGTCAACTCCCCCCCCCCCAGGGACCACCCCCGCAGGCAACATGCCAACCATCGTTGGACTATCGAGCATCCTGTGAAGGTCCCGAAAATAGGATCCACCAATTTCCCCCCCCCGCCCCAAAAAATCCTCGGCCCCCAAATTTTTCCCTTTTCCAAAACCTGAGTGGGGGCCCTTTTTTTTCCAAAATAAAAAAAGCACGATCACTTCCCCCGAAACCCTCGCCTATTTCCCAGTGCCCCCCCAACTCCCGCAGCCTCCGAAAATCTGGCTCCACTTGCGTACCACGCCCCCCTGCGCCGCCCGATCAGCGGCCCGCTGTCCGTCATCCGTCCCGCGCGGCTGGTCCCCCCTTTTCCCCCACATCCCGCCAAAGTCCCCGGGGGCCCACAAAAACCGACAGGTGGTATCTGCCCAGGATACGTAACGAACCTGGGTTTTAAATTCTTCCATGAAGACAAAGATGGAATCTGCCCCGCAGAGTCATTTTTAAAAGGGGGAAAAAAGCCCTCCGGGAGTCCCCAAAAACCCTGGGCCCAAGCCCCCCAGTAGCAAAGGGAATAACTCCCCAAAAGTCCAAAAAAACCTTTTTAAAACCCCCCATCAGCCTCAAACAATATTCCTTCCGTATCCAAGAATAATGCATGGATACATCTCGAGACGTCCTCCAAGCCAGTTTGAACCACAAACCTCCGTTCTTTATATGTAAACCCAATTTCCTCATAAGCACCAGTGCTAAAAAATTTACAAAAAAACCCCACGGGACCATTAAGGGAAACCCCATACAGATCAAAACCCGGGGGCCCCTAAGTGTCCCTAATTATCAAAAACACAGCACATCAGCCGATTAAAGGGGGGAAACCCCAAAAATCAATGCAAAAGGTGTTTTCGTCGCCCCGAACTGGCAGCCATGTTGGGGGCAACACTGTTGTATGATACTGCCACCAGCCAAGTGTGGCCCCCCGGCAGGGTAAGTTGGGAAAGTATGGCCTCAGGCAGGGAGTGGAAAGTGTGGCTCCTCAGGCAGGGTAAGGGGGAAAGTGTGGCTCCTCAGGCAGGGTAAGAGGGAAAGGTGGCTCCTCAGGCAGGGTAAGAGGGAAAGTGTGGTCCTCAGGCAGGGTAAGGGGGAAAGTGTGGCTCCTCAGACAGGGTAAGTGGAAGTGTGGCTCCTCTGGCAGGGTAAGTGGGAAAGGGTTTAAAGGAAAAATTATTGAGTTATCCCTTTTATTGTCACGAAATTAATATTCTTATTGATATCAAACTTTTCAGGAGACCCTCACCAGTCTTTGCACCGACCCTCACCAGTCTTTGCACCGACCCTCACCAGTCCCTCACCAGACCCTCACCAGTCCCTCACCAGACCCTCACAAGTCTTTGCACAGACGTTCTCTAAATTTTAAGTGCACTCAAAGTGCACTTAAAATTTTCAATAGTATTCAGTATGAAGTAGTTTCACAGTTTTTACCAACTAAAACAACAGTAGTACTTTCCTTCACCCTGGGAGATTACTTATTACATAATCACTTTTTTCAGGTCAGTGCCCAACATCTACTCGTATACAACTGAACTTAATCTCTAGTCAGAACTCACCTTAAACCCACATAGGATTCAGTAAGCCAGTTAGATTTTCAAGCCACAGAACATTCTCTCTCAAATATACACATATTGATATATCCCTACACAGCCAGGCAATGTATGGGGCCGGTATATCCATACTACCAGCCAGGCAATGTATGGGACCGGTATATCCCTACTACCACCCAGGCAATGTATGGGACTGATATATCCCTACTACCACCCAGGCAATGTATGGGGAGCGGTATATCCCTACTACCACCCAGACAATGTATGGGGACCGGTATATCCCCACTACCACCGAGGCAATGTATGGGGACCGGTATATCCCTACTACCAGCCAGGCAATGTATAGGGCCGGTATATCCCTACTACCAGTCAGGCAATGTATGGGGAGCGGTATATCCCTACTACCACCCAGGCAATGTATGGGGCCATATATCACTACTACCACCAAGGCAATGTATGGGGAGCGGCATATCCCTACTACCACCCAGGCAATGTATGGGGCCGGTATATCCCTACTACCAGCCAGGCAATGTATGGGGCCGGTATATCCCTACTACCAGCCAGGAAATGTATGGGAGCGGTATATCCCTACTACCACCCAGGATATGTATGGGGACCGGTATATCCCTACTACCAGCCAGGCAATGTATGGGGCCGGTATATCCCTACTACCACCCAGGCAATGTTTAGGACCGGTATATCCCTACTACCAGCCAGGCAATGTATGGGGCCGGTATATCCCTACTACCACCCAGGCAATGTATGGGGCCGGTATATCCCTATTACCAGCCAGGCAATGTATGGGGACCGGTATATCCCTACTAACAGCCAGGCAATGTATGAAAACCGTTATATCCCTACTACCATACTGCCTATGTATGGGGACCGATATATCCCTACTACCAGCCAGGCAATGTATGGGACCGGTATATCCCTACTACCAGCCAGGCAATGTATGGGGCCGGTATATCCCTACTACCATCCTGGCAATGTATGGGGACCGGTATATCCCTTCTACCACCCAGGCAATGTATGGGACCGGTATATCGCTACTACCAGCCAGGCAATGTATGGGGCCGGTATATCCCTACTACCACCCAGGCAATATATGGGACCGGTATATCCCTACTACCAGCCAGGCAATGTATGGGGAGCGGTATATCCCTACTACCACCCAGGCAATGTATGGGTACCGGTATATCCCTACTACCAGACAGGCAATGTATGGGGCCGGTATATCCCTACTACAACCCAGGCAATGTATGGGACCGGTATATCCCTACTACCACCCAGGCAATGTATGGGACCGGTATATCCCTACTACCAGCCAGGAAATGTATGTGGCCGGTATATCCCTACTACCACCCAGGCAATGTATGTGGCCGGTATATCCCTACTACCAGCCAGGTAATGTATGAAGACCGTTATATCCCTATTACCATCCTGGCAATGTATGGGGACCGGTATATCCCTACTACCACCTAGGCAATGTATGCGACCGGTATATCCCTACTACCATCCTGGCAATGTACGGGGACCGGTATATCCCTACTACCATCCAGGCAATGTATGGGGACCGGTATATCACTACTAAGAGCCAGGCAGTGTATGGGGACCGGTATATCCCTACTACCACCTAAGCAATGTATGGGGACCGGTATATCCCTACTACCACCCAGGCAATGTATGGGGACCGGTATATCCCTACTACCATCCAGGCAATGTATGGGGACCGGTATATCCCTACTACCACCCAGGCAATGTATGGGGACCGGTATATCCCTACTATTACCCAGGAAATGTATGGTGACCGGTATATCCCTACTACCAGCCAGGCAATGTATGGGGACCGGTATATCTCTACTTCCAGCCAGGCAATGTATGGGGACCGGTATATCCCTACTATCATCCAGCCAATGTATGGGGACCGGTATATCCCTACTATCACAAAGGAAATGTATGGTGACCGGTATATCTCTACTACCACCCACGCAATGTAATGGGAACCGGGATATACCTACCACGCACGCAATGTATGGGGAACGGTATATCCCTACTACCACCCATGCAATGTATGGGGACCGGTATATCCTACTACCAACCAGGCAATGTATGGGGACGGTATACCCCTACTACCACCCAGGCAATGTATGGGGACCGGTATATCTCTACTACCAACCATGCAATGTATGGGGACCGGTATATCCCTAGTACCACCCAGGCAATGTATGGGGACCGGTATATCCCTACTACCACCCAGGCAATGTATGGGGATCGGTATAACCCTACTACCACCCAGGCATTGTATGGGGACCGGTATATCCCTACTAACACCATGGCAATGTATGGTGACCGGTATATCCCTACTACCACCCAGGCAATGTATGGGACCGGTATATCCCTACTACCAGCCTGGCAATGTATGGGGAGCGGTATATCCCTACTACCACCCAGGCAATGTATGGGGACCGGTATATCCATACTATCAGCCAGGCAATGTATGGGGCCGGTATATCCCTATTACCAGCCAGGCAATGTATGGGGCCGGTATATCCCTACTACCAGCCAGGCAATGTATGGGGACAGGTATATCCCTACTACCATCCAGGCAATGTATGGGGACCGGTATATCCCTACTAACAGCCAGGCAATGTATGGGACCGGTATATCACTACTACCAGCCAGGCAATGTAGGGGACCGGTATATCTCTACCAGGCAGGCAATGTATGGGGACCGGTATATCCCTACTACCACCCAGGCAATGTATGGGGACCGGTATATATCTACTACCAGCAATGCAATGTATGGGGACCGGTATATCCCTAGTACCACCCAGGCAATGTATGGGGACCGGTATATCCCTACTACCACCCAGGCAATGTATGGGGATCGGTATATCCCTACTACCACCCAGGCATTGTATGGGGACCGGTATATCCCTACTAACACAATGGCAATGTATGGTGACCAGTATATCCCTACTACCACCCAGGCAATGTATGGGGATTGGTATATCCCTACCACCCAGGCAATGTATGGGGATAGGTATATCCCTACTACCACCCAGGCAATGTATGGGGACAGGTATATCCCTACTAACAGCCAGGCAATGTATGGGACCAGTATATCACTACTACCAGCCAGGCAATATAGGGGACCGGTATATCTCTAATACCAGCCAGGCAATGTATGGGGACCGGTATATCTCTACTACCAGCAATGCAATGTATGGGTCCGGTATATCCCTAGTACCACCCAGGCAATGTATGGGGACCGGTATATCCCTAATACCACCCAGGCAATGTATGGGGATCGGTATATCCCTACTACCACCCAGGCATTGTATGGGGACCGGTATATCCCTACTAACACCATGGCAATGTATGGTGACCAGTATATCCCTACTACCACCCAGGCAATGTATGGGGATCGGTATATCCCTACTACCACCCAGGCAATGTATGGGGACTGGTATATCCCTACTACCACCCAGGCAATGTATGGGGACCGGTATATCCTTCTACCAGCCGGGTAATGTATGGGGACAGGTATATCCCTTCTACTACCCATGCAATGTGTGGGGACCTGTATATCCGTACTACCACCCAGGCAATGTATGGGGACCGGTATATCCCTACCACCCAGGCAATGTATGGGTACCGGTATATCCCTACTACCATCCATTCAATGTATGGGGAGCGGTATATCCGTACTACCACCCAGGCAATGTATAGGTACCGGTATATCCCTACTACCATCCATTCAATGTATGGGGAGCGGTATATCCCTACTACCATCCATTCAATGTATGGGGAGCGGTATATCCGTACTACCACCCAGGCAATGTATGGGTACTGGTATATCCCTACTACCATCCATTCAATGTATGGGGAGCGGTATATCCGTACTACCACCCAAGCAATGTATGGGTACCGGTATATCCCTACTACCATCCATTCAATGTATGGGTACCGGTATATCCCTACTACCATCCATTCAATGTATGGGTAGCGGTATATCCCTACTACCATCCATTCAATGTATGGGGAGCGGTATATCCGTACTACCACCCAGGCAATGTATGGGGACCGGTATATCCTTGTGAAGGCTATTTCTCAGACTCGGTTCAATGTTGCCTTTGAAGAAGAACCAAGGCTGGTTCCTCCTTAGGAAAATTACCAAGAATAGAAAAAGACAAAAATAACGTCAAACATAAGCACTTTATTGAATAGAAAGATTGATGAAATAAAAACTTAAACGGCAAACAAACCCTATCGTGAATAAAAATGAAAAATAAAAATAGACAAATAAGACTACTTTGCAGATTGAATTCGACGTGTCGATGTTCTTGACACCTAAGCTGCTACACTGTTCTGAGCTCCTTGCTGGTATTCACTTAATTGATGATGGTGGCAACAACCACTTGTTTGATGGATGTGACAGATGTTTTCTAAACTCATATGTTGTCCAAGAGTCAGGGACTCAGGTGGGGTCCGCTGGTGACTCAGGTGGCTGTGGTTGACGATAGATGTGGGCAGTATAAAAGTTGATGATTCAGTCTCCAAAACTCTTGTGAGACGGTTCCTTCAATCTCCCTCAGCGTTGTGCCAGGTGCCTCAAACTGGTACCGACGGCTATCAAATGGAGAAAGACCAAATTACTCAACATTCTGATACACATTCTTATAATAGGCGTAAGGCCTTCCAAAAGAAATGGTGAGACAAAATTATGCTAGTCAATACAAGGCAAGAGCAGAGCCACATTAAGTACTCCAAAATGATGAGTGAAGCTCGTAACAAAATAATAACGAGGGAGGCTCGTAAAATACTCTAAGACAGAAGTGGCTGTGAAGACTTATAGCGGAGACGGGAGTTGGTAGTCGAGTGATTATCCCTTTGCCGGAGTCTAGCATGTCACCTCTATCCGGGTGGAAGAAGGTGGGGGGGGGGGGTACAGCTGGCGCTAGATACTTACCCCACCTAAACGAGCAGACTACCACTACTATCACTTATACAGACATTAACACTTCCATCACTTCTATCTATAAACTTTTCCCTCACAATCCTTTTACCAGCCAGGTAATGTATGGGGACAGGTATATCCCTACTACCACCCAGGCAATGTATGGGGTCTGGTATATCCCTACTACCACCCAGGCAATGTATGGGGACCGGTATATCCTTCTACCAGCCAGGTAATGTATGGCGACAGGTATATCCCTACTACCACCCAGGCAATGTATGGGGACCTGTATATCCCTACTACCACCCAGGCAATGTATGGGGACTGGTATATCCCTACTACAATCCAGACAATGTATGGGGACTGGTTATGATCTTGGAAAATTCATGGAATCTTCTTGCTCATTCTTCATGTCTTGAGTGACAGGTCAGAGACCCATAAGGGTCTTGTTGTGCTGGGCATGCTAGTGAGGACTCTTTGTGCACAGTTACCAAGAAAATGCCTTGTCATCAGAACGGAGGGCAAAACATTTCTTGCTCATTCCACGCCCAGCCCTGGTTGTGTGCGGGTGTTAGTGGTGACCTCTGCCGACCAAGTCGTGCATCTTTATTTACCCTGCAAATGGCGGACGGGTACAGAAGGAGGGTCAACACGATCGGGATTGAAGTTCTACAGGGAGCGGTGTACCCTTCTAATGCTGATGTTGTCCTGCCGGCGATTTTGCGTGATGTACTGGGTGCTGATCATTCTGAATTATACAGGATAGCACTAAATGGAGCACGCAGGATCTTCGTGAAATTTGCATGCTCAGCAGCTTATCACAGGATTGGGGATAAGTTCCAGGATAAACAGCTGACGGTCATGACAGGCCTAGAGGTATGTGTACGCGATGTGTCAGCCACCTACAAGTGGATAAAGTTGAGGAACGTCCCGTTCGAAGCGCGAGAAAGTGATGTGACTGGCGTAATGCAAAAATATGGCATAGTACATGCTGTAACTGTCGGACGGTGGGGTAATGGGCCCTATGCTGGTATGCTGGAGGGGACTTACTCTGTAAAGATGACGTTGCGTCAAACCATTCCTTCATATGTCCTAATGGCTGATTTTCGCACACAGATATATGTTACATATGTTGGGCAGACTCGCACTTGCCGATTGTGTGGTCAGCAGAGACACTTGGCGGCTGATTGTGTGAGGCGGAAGCAGAACGAGAGGCCAGGTGAAGAGGTCAGAGAACGGACAGAGGAAGCATCAGCTATACAGACGGACGTTAAACGAGTGGACGATGGACAGGAGGGCGTGGTGCGCCAGTTGTGGAGTGCGGAGATGGAACAGACGGAAAAGGAGGCGGATGGTGAGGAGTTGGTGCCATCGGTTGCATCACAGGTGCATAGCACGGCGTCGGATGGAGAGCAGCAGGGATTGCCTAGGGAAGAGGCTGAGATTTTGAGAGATCTAAGAGAGTTCATACAGGGTGAGCCTCTGTCAATGGATGAAGTGACAGACTTGGTGCAAGGTGGTCCTACGCAGGAGTTTCATGGGGCCATAGAGAAGGTAACTGAGTGTCAGGAGGTGTCTATTGCTAATGTATCTGTGGTGGTAGCTGAGGTCCATAGGGAAGAGGAGATAGACTTAATTGAGGAGAAGGGCGTGTCTAGGAAAAGGCCAGGAGAGGAATCTCTGGAGGAATTGTTGACAGCTGGCCAAAGATCAGGGAAAAAAGTGTGGGCGGATGTGGTACAGGGGAAAGGTGCCAAATCGAAGGGTTATGGGGAAGTTGGGGAAGTTAAGGACGATGGGAGGGGTAGAAGGAGGAGGGATGGTGAGTGAGGTGCACACAAAATTAGATAAGAGAGTACTGAAGCACAAGGGAAAACCTCAGCCTTACATTTCAGGTGTGTAACTATAAATGTTAATGGTCTTAGGAACGAGATTAAACTTAAGTGGGTGGAGGTAACATTGTGTAGGTGGAAGGTAGATGTTGTCTTCAATCAAGAGCATAATTATAGGAAGGGTACAGAACTTAAGGTTAAAGGGTAAAGGATTTTTGCTTGTGATGCAAGGGCGTTAAAGGGAGGGTTTTGGTTGGCATATGTGAGACAAGTCCATTTACTTTAGAGTCATGGGAGGACGTGGGAGGAAGAGTAGTTAGAGTAAATGGGGATTGGGGTGGAACGCAGGTGAGTTTTTTGGGAGTGTATATGCCAGCCGTAAGTAATAGGATGGTAAAGGATGATTTTGTCAATAACGAGTTGGCGTACGCTGTCCGAGGATTGCCACAGGTAACAATTATTGCAGGTGATTGGAATAGCGTGATTAGGGTCAGAGATGTGGAGCCGCAGGGGGGTGGCGGGTGCGTGTTAGAATCATTAAGGGGAGTGTTGGGAGCGGTAGGAGTGGTAGACGTGGTGGGAGGAAGGGGTGAGTTGGTAGAATACACTTTTGTGAGGAAAGATTACGCGGCACGTCTGGATAGAATATATGTGACTAGAGTTGTGGATGTTAGGAGAGTGGAATGTGTAGATGTGGGCTTTTCTGATCATAGAGGTGTTTTGTTTGAAGGAGGAGGGGAAGGGGTTATGAGTGTTTCTAAGAGTTATTGGAAATTGAATACAAGATTATTGGAAAGGGAAGGGGGGATCGAGATGTTTGACACATGGTGGGGGGTGTGGAAAGAGGGGCAGGGGATGCGAAATGGGGTCGTAAGATGGTGGAGGGAGACTGGGAAGGAGGAAATTCGGAAGTTTTATGGGTGGGTTGGTAGGAATGAAAGTAGGAGTAGGTTTGGGTATTAGAGGTATTTGGAAGGGTTGTTGAAGGATTATCAGGTAGGGGATTGGGGGGGAAGAGGTAGGGCTGAGATCGTGGAATTGAGAGGTAGTTAAGGGAATTACAAGAGGAACGGTTTCATGCTTTACGGGTTAGGAGTGGAATGGAGCAGGTGTTGTGGGGTAACAAGGTGTCGAAAGTGGTCTTAAGGAATTTTCAGACACGTAGGAGGGGGATGTTGATATCATCACTGAAGGTAGAGGGGGGTGGAGGGGTATCAGGAGGGAGGGTGTTGTGAACGACGGAGGGTATGGGGGGTATGCTGAAGGTTGGTTTCGTGTTCAATATCAGAAGGGGGAGGTACATCAGGTGGAGAGGGATAAGTTATTGCAGGGTATAGGTAGGTTGTTGAGTGTGGAGGAGGGGAGGGAATGTGGTTCGGAGATCTTGGAGGAGGAGGTGAGGGAGGCCGTGATGGGATTGAGATTGGGAAGTCACCAGGAATAGATAGGTTGCCAGGGGATTTGTATGTGAAACATTGGGAGGCTTTGAAAGGGGTTTTAGTTCAGTTGTTTAATGGGTTGTGGGAGGAAGGTTTTATGGGTGAATCTATGAGAACTGGGGTTGTTGTTTTGGTGGTGAAGGGAGATTCACCCGCAGGTTTAAGCGGTTATAGGGGTCTAGCTTTGTTAACCGCTGACTATAAGATATTCGCGAAGATATTGGCAAATAGAATTAAGAGAGGTTTGGGGGGAATTTTGCATGGGGGACAATTTGGGGTGCCTGGAAGGAGTATTCGTACTGGGCATCAGCATATTAAACAGTTTGTTGAAAATAGTGAGGAGGGGGTCTTAGGTTTGGATTGGCAGAGGCTTATGATAAGGTTAATAGAGACATGTTGTTGGAAGTGTTGGAGAGACAAGGTTTTGGGGAAGAGGTAGTGCGATGGGTGGGTACGCTGTATGCAGGAGCTTTGATAAGGGTGCAGATTAATGGGAAGGTTGGAAAAGCGGTGGAAATGAAGAAGGGTCTGCGGCAGGGTTGTCCTCTGTCGCAGATCCTTTTTGCTCTATTGCAGGATCCATTTTATAGATTGGTGGAGAAGGAGTTGGGAGAGGTAGCAGCGGGGGCGGAGGAGGTGGGTGGTATAGTTGGTTATGTTGATGATACGATGGTGTTAGTTAGCAAGGAATGGCAATTGGGTATGTTGAATGAGTTGGTGGAATGGTTTGGGAAGGGGACAGGGATGAGAGTCAACAGGGAAAAGTTAAATTTATTGGAGGTTGGAAATTGGTGCGGCAGTACGTTGGGGTTGAGAAGAGGTTGGAGGTGTGTGGAAATGATTAAAATATGTGGTATATTTTTTAGTGCGGATGCAGTAGTGGCGAGGGAGGTGAACTCCAGGACAGGGGTAGATGGGGCAATTGGGAGGATGAGGGGATGGGGAGTGGGGGAGGTGACATTATTGCAGAGAGTCATAGTCATTAATGTATTAGTGTATAGTAAATTATGGTTTAGGGTGGTGGTGTATCCCCTCTTGGAGGTGGACGTGAAGAGATTGTTGTGTAATGTCCTGAGGTTCTTATGGGGGAATGGGAGGCACTGGATAAGCAGGGAGGTTGTGGAGACACAAAAGAGGTGGGGGGGTCTTGGGTTGATACCGTTGAGGTGTAGGTTGCGCAGCGTGTTCATGAGGCACGAGTTTTTGCAGAGAGGAGTTGGGGGTCGATAGGTGGGGTTAGTTATGAAGGAGGTGCGAAGATGGTGGATGGGGAAAGACATTTTGTTGTGTGAAGCGATCTTGCGGGGACTAATGGTGATGAGGGAGCCTGGTAAAAGTAGGGTTAAAAGATTGGATAGGTTGGGGTTGGAGGGGGGGTTAGTTCAGGGGAGTGGGGTTTATCCTCTGTATGATTGGTTGGGTATATGTAGGTGGTTTCATAAATTAAAATTGCAACCAAGAGTACGGGAGATAGGGTGTAGGTTTTTGCAGGGATGTTTGGCTTCTAAAACACAATTATTTGTCATGGGATTGGTACGTGATGGGGTTTGTAGTAGGTGTGGGGAAATGGAAACGACGTATCACGTTATCTATTTTTGTAGTGCTTTGCAGGGGGTGAGGGAATGGTTTGGGGGTGTTGCGACAGGTAGGTGAGGGAGAGGTTTCTGTTTTACGGGCATTGAGTTTGAACTTGGGTCAATTTTCGGACAGCCTACGTAGGAGTTTGTCTTATTTGGTATTAGATTATATCTATTTTTCTTGGTGTCTCAGGGACATGAGGGGGAGGAGCGTCTAGGGGCATTGAGAGCAGCTATTTATAGAACTAAGTGTAAGAATAAGATAATATATGATAGGGCGTGGGATGGGGCCTTTTCGCAGGCTTATAGGGAGATGACAGTGCATGGGTTACGGGGAGAGGGGAGGGATAGGGTTAGAGGGTATGAAGGAAGGGTTGAGTGAGGGGAGGTGTCAATGATAGGTTGGGGTTCGGGTACGAGTGGGAAGGGTGGGAATGGAGGGGTAGGGGGGTTTAGTTGCAAGGGACGTTAGGTGGGGGAGTAAATCAGTGGGATATAGGCTGAGGTGTCTTTTGCTTCAGAACTTTTCTGTCTATATGTTCATATGTAGTTTTGGGTGTACAAGCAATGGGGTCATAGGAGAACCTAGTGATCAGATTTCATTATGGAATGTAAACAGGTGGATTAAGTTCTTCCACGTGTTCTTCTTTATGTATTATGAGTTATTGTTACCTGTTTAAAAATGTGATGGGACATAGACATGAGAGGTTGGCTAGAGGTAATGAAAAGTCAAGCGTCATGTGTGTTTTGGACGCTTCATTTGAGTGGTAGGATTGTGTATTATTTGTTTTTTTTATTGAAAAAACAAGTATAACATATACAAAACTCTTAAATACAAGAGAAAATATACAATAAAGCGATAACGTAAGTCAAAACCATCATCCCAAATACTGGGTACAAGACATACATTTTACAGTCAATATCAATACAACAACTCAACACAACCACACATGCAGATATACAATGCGCTCTACACAAACCTACACCACTGAGAGCACACCCTTTCACACTATATACATTATGAGAACCCCATAGGGTCTCGAGACCAGCTCGGCCATATCACAAAAGTTACAAGTGATACATCAATACTAAACCACACATCAAAACCCCAACAGGGCAATATAAATGCCCTTCCATACACTACGTGCATACAAACACATACAACAATACAGTGATACCCCCCTAAACTAACCAACCTCGATCCCTCACGCACAATCACACGAGCTCCAACAACCACAGTCAATGCCTCACAATACCCCCCCCACGGGACACCAGCCCGTCGGATACCCCTGACACTCACAAGGACCACAAGACCCCCATGGTGAAATCCCTGTAACCCACAGGAAAATCCCTCACCCACCTTTCCCCATAGAGGTCCCTATTTCGGCACTTCGTTCTATAAAACCCTGCCGCTAGTGCCATCCGTCGTTCACTAACCATTTTATCCCTCATAGCTAATGAAATGAAAACAAAATCTGCCATTACATACGCCACTGCCCTCTGAACATCCACCCCCACTCCTCCCACATCCAAACTAAGTGCCCTCAACACCGACAATCCACCCCCCCCCCACTAAGCAAATCACACGCCCCAACCATTCCCTCACGACACCCAAACACTCACAAAAATATACACTATGAAACACAGTGTCATCCTTCCCACAAGCTTGACACATCCCATCTACCCTAAGACCTCTGTTACGTAAAACCACCCCCGACGGTAAAATCCCATGAAGAAACCGGAAAAATACCTCCCGCACACATGGACGAAGCCGCAATCTCCTTAACCTCCCCCAAATATCCTTCCAAGCATACAGAGGGTACACCCCTTCCACCCCTGCCATCTCCCGAGACCGCACCGCCTTCTCAAGAGTCCTGACCCTCATATGTGAAGGATCAATAACAATAAGTAGGACCTGTAACATGTCCTCATATTCCTTAAATCCCTCCCTCCCCACCACCTCCTTATATCCTCATGCAGAAGGCCTATCCCTCCCCCACCCCCAACCACCCTCAGGTAACCCTGCTTCACATAAACACTCTTCAATCTGCATTCCAAGGGAATCAACCCTAGCCCTCCCTGGTGTAATGGGAGCATAACCATCCCCCTTCGTAACCAACCACAACCCGATCCCCAAATAAAACGAAAAACCCTACGCAACAACTTCTGAACGTCCCCCTCCACCAATGGGTACAATGCCGCCACATGCCATATTTTACTATATAGCAACACGTTAACCACTATTACCCGTTGGTGCAGCATGAGATGTGATGGCCTCAAACCATCTAATCTACCCAACACCCTCTGTACTACACCCTCCGAATTAACCACCCTCGCCTCCCTCGCATCCCTCATATACACCACACCACAAATCTTCACCCGATCCACTAAACACCAGCTTCCACAAGAACTCCCGCCCACCATCCCCTCCCAGTCCCCAAATCTCATGAATTTTGACTTATCCTCATTTACAGTCATACCCGTCACTTCCCCAAAAACCTCAATGACCCTGCCCACATGCTCTAATCCCCCCCTCTCCACAAGAATCGTTGTGTCATCCACATAGCCCACTATACCAGGAGTCCCAACACCCAGATCCCCCCTTCCCTGCCCCCGAACAGACGCTTCTACAGCCCTATAAATTGGGTCCTGCAGGCATGCAAACAACAATTGAGATAGTGGGCAACCCTGATGTAAACCCCTTCCCATCCTAACACGCTGCCCCACCCTCCCATTCACCTGCACACACATACTTGCTCCCCAGTACAAAGTACGTGCCCAACTCACCATCTCCTTACCAAACCCCTGCCACCTCATAATGCTCCACAACGCTTCACGTTCCACACTATCATACGCTGCCCTCCAATCCAGTGCTAACACCCCCCCTCCCTCCTTCTGCCTACTCTCAATAAACCCCCGAATAATCCCATGCCCCACGTACATAGACCTTCCCGGCACCCCATATTGACTCCCAACAATAACCTTATCTAAGACCCTTTTCAATCGATTGCCTAATATTTTCGCAAATAACTTATAGTCCGCACACATAAGTGAAATAGTCCTATAGTCCCTCACCGTCGTCTGACTAGTCCCCTTTGGCACCATAACCACAATAGCCGTAGACTGTGAATCCCCTAAGATACCCCCCTTCCTCATGACATTTAACAACTGCACTAAAAACCCCTTTAAAACCCCCCAATGCTGTATATAAAAATCACTCGGTAATCCGTCTATCCCTGGTGCCTTACCCCTGCTCATACCCATCAAGGCCGTCCATACTTCATCCTCCACTATATCACCACTCAACCCCTCCCTATCCTCCCTCTCAAGTCCACATTGCACCCAATCACCCATATCCCTTAAAGCCTCCTCCTGCACCCCTCCACTCCTCATATACGACCCATACCACCCATCCACATACCGCCCCATGCCCTCTGTTGTAACCAACTCTTGCCCCTCCCTATACCCCCCCAATTCCTCATGCACACACAACCTTACAATTTCTGTCGCTCTACGCCTACATGCCTGCCCTCACAGGACACATGCCAACGGCTTGTCACCCCATACCACCTCCTCTAACCCACCCACCACCCTTGCAGCATCAAACCTTTCATTTTGCAAAACCCGAATATTATCTTTCAACCCCTCTATTTCCACAACAGGGTAACCCGCACTCCCACATCCTCTCCCATAACAATCCCTTAACTGTCCCTCCAAATACCTAATAAGTCCATACGCAAACTGATTATCCTCCCTCCCCCGTCTAACATAGAAGTCCCTTATCTTGCCCTTATCCACATTGTCCCACCAGAGCAACAAATCCCCATCCACACGCACCTCGGACCACAACCTGTCCCACAAACCCCCAAACGTATCCCTCCCCATCCCCTCTTGAAGCAACCGGACATTTAATTTCCAATATCTTCCGTACCTGCGAGGCAATCCCTCCCACCCCAAGTCCACCAAAACCCCCCTGTGGTCCGAAAAAACCACATCCAGCACACGCACCCTCCTCACTTCCGCTCTCCTAGTCACATATAACCGGTCCAGCCGAGCAGCATAACCTCTCCTCACGAACGTGTGCTCCACGTCCCATGCAGCACCCCCCCACATCCACCAACCCCACACCATGTAACAGATCCCCCAGCAAAACCGAACAATACCCCGCGTCCCTTGGTTCCACGTCCCTACGACGTGTCACACAGTTCCAGTCACCACCCACCACCGCAATCCAAAATCATTCTTTACCCTACCATCTGCCTCCGCTGGACCATAAATACACACAAAGGACACCCGATCCCTCCCCCATGATCCATCCACCCGTATTACCCGCCCCTCCCCCCCTCCTCACTGTGATGGACAACAAACGGGCTAGTCTCCCTTATTAATATAGCCACACCCCCTTTCAATCTCAAGGAGTGTGCAGCGTAAACAGTGTATCCTTCAATCAGTAACTGACAACCATACTTGTGGTTATGTTCCTGTACAAAAACCACGTCTATACCATACCTCACCAAATACTCACGAAACCATTCACGCTTCATCTTATCACACAAACCATTAATATTCATGGTAAAGCACTTGAAACTGACAGAGGGGGTTTTCCCTAAGGCACTGGCACTTGCCAATCCCCTTACCCCCGAGTTCCACCACGGTCACTCCCAGAGTCTCGGGAACCACCTTTCATGAGTCTCTGTCCCTTGGGACCTCCAACATCACCCCTCGCTACATCAGCCCACATCTTCTTACCTGGACGTTGCGCCGGTGTGAGCACGTCGTTCGTATCAGACTGGGCCGCTCTCTTCCGTGACACACTTTCTTTCCCATACCCACCTCCTGGAGGCCATCGAAGTGCACCTCCGCCTCCACGTGAAGCAGCCGTCCTGCGGCCGAGGCACTAGCCACAGGGAGGCCAACCACCTCAGCATACCTGTCCCCCGCTGACTCCAAGTCAGCTGCAGGTTCGTCCACACACACCTGACCTGGGGTGCACAAAAGGTCCTGCAACACCGTAGCAAACGCCTCCTCTGCTACCCTCTCATCAGCCGCCGATACTCCTCCCACGGCTCCAGGCTCCTGGACAGATGATTCCGGTACCCCTGGTAAGGTCGCACAGCCATCCTCCAAAGATTCTGACCTGTCCACCTCAGCACACCAACTTGCACCCGACATAGGGTTGTCCAACCCACGCTCCTCGTTGATGTCCAACATCCTTTGGGCCCGTCCTTTTACCACACTGCACAGTCATATGGTCATAGGCCCCACACAACCTGCAGGTACGACATTGCCCCACATAGGTAACCATGACTTGAGTCCTGAAGTCCTCCAACAGTACGTAGGAAGGGATGGGATGGCGTAACGTCATTTTTAACGTAAACGTTCCCTCCAGCAGACCTTGAAACATCCCTTCCGACCACCTGCCCACCGTCGCCGTATGAACAGTTCCATATCTCTCAAAAACTGTTCTCAAATCAGCCTCAGTCGCCTCAAATGGGCAATTACGAACCTTGACCCAAACATAGTACCTGAATACGTCGTGAAAACACACCGTTACTGCCGAATTCACATCCACAGGTACTTCCTGAAACCTGGCGACAATCCTCTCATACACATCGGCAGTGCGAAGCTTAACGAAGATTCTATATGCACCATTTATAGCCACACCACACAAATCGTCATTCTCCAATCCATAGAAGTCGCATATAATGGCAGTCAGTAGAACAGAAGCATTCTGGCCCAACACAGCCCCACGGATCATCTGAATACACACAGTGTTAACTCGGCGACGACCCAACTGCGCCATGTTGTGAAAACAACAATGTCACAAGGCGCCGGTAGAGGCAGGCTGGTCGCACGTCCGCTCCACACCAAGGTTGAGCGACAAAATGGCGTGTATTATTATTGTATAATAATTTTGATACTTTTGTAAGGGCCATATGTGTTAAGGTCGGATATGGAGTGATATGGTGTTAGGTTTGTGCTTCAGTGCTGTTCAGTAGAATATATTATGTTTCTTTGGCATATATGTGTGTGTGTGGAGAATTGTGTTGGGAGGGGTTTTCTAGATGGAGTTTTGTTTTTGTTTTTGGGGAAAGTTTTTTTTATATAGAACTAAATGTTATTTAACAATGTTTTGCTTTTGGGTATCGTAGCAATGGTACATACCTTTATATAGGGCTTTGGCTATTGGGATGCTTGCTTATTTTTGAGTTTCTTGCAATCCATAGTTGGGTTGATATATATATTACATGTTAAGGTCGATATGTTAGATGTGGTTGCTTGTATATTATGTATGTTTGTGGTATGAGTGGTGAAGAGAAGGCGGGTTGAGCAGTGTACCATGATGTTGGTACAGAGGAGTTACACATGAATTTTTGTTTTGGTGATCGATAGTTTTTATTGGTACTATATATTAAGTATATTAATGAGATGGTGTGGATTTTGTTATGGTCATGTATTTCAAAGTTTCTGTTAATGCTTTAATGTATGTGGTGATGGAAACACCTTGTATTTGTATACTAAGTTTTTAAATAAAATATAAAAAAAAAAGTTTTACACACTGAGTGTTAGTGGTTCGTTCCCAGCAAGGGTTGAAACACTGGGCGTGTGTTCTTACACCTGTTGTCCGTTCACCTATCAAGCAAGTACTTAGGTACCTGGGTGTTAGTCGACTGGTGTGGGTCGCATCCTGGGAGATAAGATTGAGGACCTCAGTTGAAATAAGACAGTTCCTCGATGAAGCAATGAGTTCCTTGGGTTATCCTGGGAGGCTAACCCTCCGGAATTAAAAATCGAACAAAATCTTATTTTCTCTCTTATCTTAATGGTTTATTTCGTTGTTTATCATTTCACTGTTTTTTACATTTTATTATTTTTCCAATACATACATAAAAAGCATATAACATGCAAAAAACAAAACTGTAAATCTTAATCCCCTAACGAACATTGCCCTTGGTGCTTTAAACAAAAACAACCAATCCTGCACCTGCAATAATATTATGTCACATACCCCAACCCCTATACCATACATCATCAATTAACAAATGTGACATTACATTAATGAATGTATTAACATTAAACCTAATACTAAATTTAGCCATACAACAAAATCCCAAAAATAAGAAGGTACCTACCACTGATACCTTAAGAAAATTCAAAACACCTTATGTATAACAATTACCCCAAATACAAGTAAAGCCGCACTAGAACACCCGGCCTTGAAGAAACCCCGATATCAGTTGGAACTAAACCCCAACACAAAGTGAACCAAGGGGCCATGCCCCTACCCAACCTCAATTATACACTGTTGAGGCGTAATACATACCAAATTACAACTTACAACATTACAACACCATTATACTAAATTTGTTTTTAAACAGATGTACAAACATAATACGTACCTGCTAATATCCTGCCCTCGACAAAGGACTTAAACCCGTTCTCAGAACACGTATACATAAGTACACAATATACACACCTACCCACACCTGCAAATGTGTCTTATACACGCCGATACAAGGTCTAACGCACTTGTACAGGATATAATGTACAATAAAGACACGACATTAATTCACGTAATTATGCAGCATGACAATACTGCCACACACCAATACAATCCCTAAGAAGCGCACCCTGTCAAAAACCATCAAGGAACATTTATAAATGACAAAATTACATACAAAAATGCATTATGTTGTCTAGCCCAGGCCAGCCATACACATCTCACTTATTGCCATCAGTTGGAAGGTGCTCCTGACCTCTCTCTATGTAGACTGTGGTGTGCGGTTTGCAGTTGACTCTGCTAGTCAGACATTGTTTACCTGTGCCTTGGGTAAACTCTGAAAACTTTTTTCTCTTTCATAAACAATTTAATTGGACTTTTATGTGCTGCTGGTTATTTTCACGTCGTAGTAAATTTTGTACTTTGTTCTACACTAAAACAAATAATTTTTATTGTTAGTGTTATCTTTGTTGTTCGTGTACTCAGGTATTTACTCACTCAATTATTTGTCGTTTCAGTGGTCGACTCATTGCTCCTAGCTACATCAATTCGCTGGCCGCTATTAGGTCCACACTCTCTCTCCCTGCTCCATTAGCTTAATCATTCCTCTTCTTAAAGCTATGTATGGATCCTGTCTCTACTATATCACTTCCCAGACTGTTCCACTTCCTGACAACTTTGTGATTGAAGAAGTACTTCCTGACAACTCTGTGGCTGAAGAA
>WNWK01024402.1:0-29804 GCA_009830355.1 Cherax destructor
TGATATCACAGTTCAGATAACTTTGAACTGCAACATCCTTACACTTCCTTTAGGGTGCAAGCATTGTATGTCTCACCTTGAGGACTCAAGTCTGATTAACCAGTTCCCTGAATGACTTCATAAATGTCACCTTGCTCACACTCCAACACGTCAAGTCATAAAACCAACTTGTCTCTACTCACTCCAATCTAATGTAATCACACAAGCCTGTTTGATGTTCAAACCCCTAGCACTCAAAACCTCCTTTAATCCCTCCCTAATGCTTCCTGGCATGACCCCTGCTCATCCTTCCTTCCTTCCACCCCAGAATTATGTACAGAACCACCCCCATCCACCGATTCAGTATCCTCTGTTTCAATTATCCACAGTTTACTGTGGCCCAAAATACCTCTTAATTTTGCATATTATTATTATTATAATCAAAGAAGCACTAAACCACAGGGGTTATACAGTGCGGCTGGTCAGGACAGGTTGCAGGAGAATGGATTGTAAGAGGAAGATGGATGATTAGTAGGGTAATGAGTGCAGCAGGACAGTGGATAGTGCAGGGATAGAGGGTAGCAAGAGATCGAGGTAGAAGGGACTGAGGGAGGTGCTAGAGGTATAATCTTCAGAGTTTGTGTAGTAAGTCAGTTTCTGTCAAAAAGTCAACGAGAGTCAGGATTAAAGGAGGGTCCATCAGCAAGAAGGAAGGTAAAGAAAGGGCCGCAGAGCGAAGACACCGTTGGAGGTAAATTCTGCGTGCTCGTTGATAGAGTGGGCAGTCCAACAGAATATGTCGAACAGACACTGGAACCTGACAATGCTCACAGAGAGATACCCGTGAGTAAGACGAGTGTGGCCGATGCGAAGACGGGAGAGTGTAGTCTCCCAACCCCAACATTGGTGACAAGAAGAAGGCCAGAAACTTATACTCGGTTTAATAGAATGAAGTTTGTTATTTAGCAGGTCAGACCAGCGTTGTTGCCAACGGGTGCGAAGGTGGGTAGCAATGACCGCAAAGTAGTCCGTGAAAGGAACACCTCTATATGAAACTGGAAGGTCATGTACTGCTGACCGCGCAGCAGTGTCTGCCTGTTCATTGCCCTGTACGTCAACATGACCAGGGACCCAACAAAAAACAATATCTTTGTGCTTGCTAGAGATACGGCGTAACCAAAGTTGGATACGAAGAACTAGGGGGTGAGGTGTATCAATTTTCGGATAGCCTGTAAAGCACTAAGGAAGTCTGAAACAACCACAAATGGTGACACAGGCATAGATGCAATACGGATAAGTGCCACAAGAATGGCATACAATTCAGCCGTAAATATGCTAGCCGAGGGTAATAGATGCCCTCGCACGACGCTGTCCGGGAAGACTGCTGCGAATCCGACACCGTCAGATGACTTTGAACCATCGGTGTATACTGCGATGGCATGGGAATAAGAACGGAAGTGGTCTAGAAAAAAAGAGCGTGAAGCCGCTGTAGGTAGTTGGGCTTTCACACAAAGTAGAGGAATAGAACAGACACGGACACCAGGAACTTCCCAAGGGGGTAGGGGAAAGGGAGATGTCACATGAACGTATAAAGGTGGTAGTTGAAGGGAAGACAAGAGTGAATGTAGACGAAGAGAAAAGGGACGAAGTAAACAGGGGCGACAGACAAATAAAGAGCGCCTACTAACATCTGTGACAATCCTATACATGAAAGGATTGCGGAGGTCATGGGAGTGAACATAATAGCGAATGCAATGTGCATCATGACGATCGGACAAGGATGGAATGTTCGCTTCTACATAGAGGCTCTCAACCAGGAAAGAACGAAATGCACCAAGGCATAAACGCAATCCCTGGTGATGTATGGGATTAAGACTAGAAAGAGTAGCAGGGGAGGCCGCTGAATATATCTTCAGATATATTCAGATATGCCTTCAGAGAGGTAATGTGAGGTTTCCAGGACAATCGACGGTCAAACAGGAGGCCGAGAAACCTGACTGTATTACGTTCTGGGATACGTGAGCCGTACAGGTACAACGGATGATCAGAGACCACTGAACGTCTAGTAAACGTAATTTGATGAGTTTTACTACTAGAAAATTTAAACCCGTGAGTGGTGGCTCAATCGGAAACTTGGTTGACGGCATGCTGGAGGAAACTGCAATGAGGTGACAGTCAGCACCCGCAAAGTTATAGCAAAGTCATCCACATAAAGCAATGACCAAATGTTGGATGGGAGAACTGATGCCAGATTATTTATAGCAAGGAGAAAGTGTGTTGTGCTCAGAACACAACCCTGGGGACACCTTCAGCTTGGACAAAGTCCGGTGAAAGCTCATTACTAACCCCGGGCACGGAAATGTCTTTCAGTTAAGAAACCTTAAGGAAAAATGGTAGATTGCCTCGGAGGCCTAAGGAGTGGGCCTGGGTCAAGATATTATACTTCCAAGTTGTGTCATAAGCCTTCTCAAGATTGAAAAAGATGGCGATAACCGAGTGGTTATTGGCAAAGGCATTATGAATATACGTATCCATGCGCAGTAAGGGGTCAATGGCAGAAAGGCCTCTTCGAAAGCCATATTGATTAGTGGAGAGACTACTGTGTGTCTCTAAATACCACATCAAACGTCTATTAACTAGATGTTCCATCACCTTGCAAACTGCACTGGTAAGAGCGATGGGACGGTAGTGGGAGGTATCATGTCCCGTAGTACCCGGTTTGCGAAAAGGGAGAACAATAGCAGACTTCCACAGTTGAGGAATAACGCCTTGCGACCATATAAGATTAAAGAGTCGTAAGAGGACAGTAAGAGCAGAGTGATGTAAATGCTGTAGCATACGAATATGTATGTCATCTGGCCCAGCTGCCGATGATCGGCAAGCAGAGAGTGTTGCCTCTAGTTCTTGAATGGTAAAAGGCACATTATAAGATTCTTCTCTAAGAGAAGAAAAATCTAAGGGCTTAAACTCGCTGGCAGACTTAGAAGAAAGGAACAAGGGGCATAGATGGAGCCCCTGAGAAATGCGGACCAGATGATTACCAATTTCAGTGGCAAAGGCAAGAGGGTGTGCTATATCGACACCAGCAACCTGAAGAACAGGAGCCGGGTCGGGGAGAATTTACCACTCAATTTCCGCACTTTCTTCCAGACTGCACTCATTGAGGAAGCCGAAGTGACCGTAGAAATGTAATCTCACCAGCAAGTGCGTTTAGCGTCATGTATGACAGGCGAGCAATTGCCTCTTCTGCTTAAAATCAAGGAGTCTCTCTGTGGTTCTGTTATACCGATACCTGCCCCACGCAGCGCATTTCAAACGTACTGCCCAAGCACAAGCAGGAGACCACCAAGGCATGCACTTCTGAGAATGCTCGCCCGAGGTTTGGGGGATAGAATGTGAAGCTGCCGTGAAGACGGAGGACGAAGAGAGATGTAAAACCTCATCAATGGAAGACGAGGAAGGAACCTCATGAAAGGCAGTAAGATGTGCGTAAGGTCCCATTTCGCCGGTCAAATTGCCAGCGTGGGCTATAAGGAGGTGGAGAATCGAAGGGGACCTAAGGATGATTGGGAAATGATCGCTATCAAGTAAGTCCGGGAGGACAGACCAGGTGAAGTCAAGGACAGTTGATGAAGAGCAGATGGAAAGATCGATGCAGGAGAAAGAATGAGTTCGGGGATCAAAATGGGTAGGAGTACCCGTATTTAAAACATTGATTGGGAGAGAAGCAAGAAATGCCTCCAATTGAACACTACGGGAGTCACAGTGCGACCCTCCCCAAAGAAAATGGTGTGCGTTAAAATTGCCAAGTAATAGAAGGGATGACGACAAGGAAGAAACCAGAAAATCAACATCTGGGATAGACAATGCTTGCAAAGGGGAGAGATATAAAGAACAGAGTGTATACCACTTATTCAAGTGGATACGGGCTGCGGTGTAATGTAAAGAAGAATGAACATAGAGCTGACAGTATGGAACACCAGTGCGTATAAGAAGAGCACTTTCGTTAAAGGTTCCATCGGAAAAAGGATCCGATGAATACAACAAATCATAGCCTGAAAAGGGCCGGATAACAGAGGATTGCAATTTGGGTTCTTGCAAACAGACACCAACAGGGGAAAACTGGGAGAGCAACACCTGAAGCTCACCCCGGTTACCCCTGAGGCCTCGGATATTCCACTGCAAATACGCCATGATGTATGGAGAGAAAGATATAAGTCGAAGTTAGAGGTATCTATGGACTAGGGTTAGAAAAGTTCACGTGTGGAGGCAGCGGAAAACTTGTAATCAGAGAAGGAGGGGGACGCTGTGAAGAAAGGAAGAGTATAGACGGAGAAGAGAGAGGAGGAGGAACTGGAGGTGGAGCAGTGTCCATCAACTGTTCAGGCTCTGCAATAAATCCTGCAATAGCCTCCAGCATTTCGGGAGTCAAAGATGCAGGATGTGGGACCACATTAGAGATGAAAGGAGGAGGAGTGTGAGCGACAATCTGGGAGACCATAGACGGTACGAAAGTAGAGGGCGAGGAGATGGAAGAGGAAACTGTCAAAAGGTCTTGGGAGGGGACAGGAGTGGAAGCGGCTTGGGGGGAGACAGTCAAGGAAGGAACATGGGAGGGGACAGGGGATGAAGACATTGAACGAGGAGGAGGATGAACCTCCACACACGTTACAGAACTAGTCGGAGGTGAAGAACCCGGCAATGGGGATTTTTTGCCGGACTTATGAGAAGAAGGGGGCGCTGAGGTTTAGGTGGTGAACGAGGGCGTGTAGACACAG
The DNA here is from genome assembly GCA_009830355.1 of Cherax destructor. Classification (NCBI taxonomy): domain Eukaryota; kingdom Metazoa; phylum Arthropoda; class Malacostraca; order Decapoda; family Parastacidae; genus Cherax; species Cherax destructor. The sequence continues at coordinate 4,758 of WNWK01024402.1, forward strand.
AACTGTGCGAGTGAGTAGAGGAAGGGGTGTGGAGAGTATGGGATGCCGAGGTATGGACCTCGGAGCCAAGAACAGCAAAAGGATTCGAGACAGGGGTGACTGAGGATGGGGTGACCACAGAGGAAGCCGGGGAAGTTGAGACCCCAGAAGTGGGGCGATGTTTAGTAATGCGAGAATAGGAAATACGGGGAAGTCTCCCTTGAAGGCGTAGATGAGAGACGGCCATAGCATATGAGAAGCCCTCCTCCTCTTTGAGACAATGGATTTCCCGCTCATTCAGGTAAACCTGACAACGGCGAGAGTACGATGGATGCACCTCATGACAGTTAAGGCAAGAGGGAGGTAGATTACAAGAAGGACTGGCATGGTTGTCGGCACCACAGACTGGGCATTCGGCCATGGACCTGCAATATTTCGCTGGATGACCAAAACGCCAGCAGTTTCTACACTGTTGCAGTGTAGGGGTCACCTTTCGAACTTGTAAACGGTGACCTGCAATGTAGACCGAGGGTGGAAGTTCACGGCAGTCAAATGTTAAATGAGCTATATTGAAAGGATAACGTCTTCGCTTATTGGCAGGGAGGACAAAAGTGTCAACTTTAAGGATAGGGAGTTCTTGGAGCTCAAGCTGCTCCAAAATGTCATCACCACATGTCTGGAAATTCCGTTGGACAATGGTGTGGGGTAAAATGACTGTACCACTACAAGAATTGAATGAATGATGTTTGTCAATAGTGATAGGAATAGTATCAATTGTCGTAAGGAGAGAAAGATCGCGAGCTTGGCCAGCATTCTGGACCGTGATGATGCGAGTGCAGCTCTTGAGAGCATGAAATGAGATATCTTTACCAACATGGCATAGCAGAGCCTTACCAATACTATGATCTGAAAGATAGGTATATTAGGAGAAATCAGTCGTAGAGTAAAAAACTTTGTCCATTGAGTAGTGTGAAACAAAGTGTTTAAGGGGAGTGCGTGACGAGCTGGTCGTTTCTGAGATGAACGAGAAGGAAGTGTCGAATCGTCATGTAAGGGTCTTGGTTGTTTGGGTGTGGGACCGAGGTGGTCCGATGTGACGGCGAGCGATCCGAAAATTGCCGCACCATTGAGGAGAAGCCGGAATCAAGGTCAGAGAAAAGCGAAGGTCAGACATGTGAAAAGGGCAGGTCGGAACCCCAGTACCTGAAGCAGGTGATGAACCGGCACCAGCAAGAGGTACAGGGGTATTAGAGATGTCCGAAGAGTTGTCCATTAACGAGGTAGGGTCAGAACTAGGTGCGGTATCAAGAAGGGCCGGGGTAGGTTCACGGATTAGGGCATCCATGGTTAGATTACTTCTTTCTTTTTGTTTTTAAGAAAAAAAAGAAAGAAAATAAAATAAAAATAAAAAAGAATAAAAAAGGGGAAACATGGAGGAATAGCTCCTAGGAGGAATGAAAGGGCGTAAATCCCTCCGTGCCCAAGAGGACCTCAACACCGCAAGTAGTGCAGATGCTGCATGGAACCCGTGCCATACCCTACCCTTCATGCCAGTAAACCAGCAATCCGGGATAGCAACCTCACATCCACCGAGCCATCTCGGCGGGCAAAAGAGAGGGTAGCCGGATATCCGCCACAAAGCATACCTCCTTCGACCACCACCCCCGGAATCCGAAAGGTGGCCTCCAGAGATACACCCGTCGCCCGAAAGATACCCAAAGCCACCCCCGGGAGACCGGAGAGGGATCGGGACATCCCCAGGCGATCCAGATTCCACGGCAAACTACACCACCGCCAAGAACCTCAACAGAATGGGATGGACCACGGTACCCTTCCCACTACCTAGGAACTAGAATGCCTGTGGAGGGAAGCTCCCAGGGTAAAAATGGGAAGGAAATAAGGGAGGAATGAGGAGGAGGAGAAAAGGGAAAAGGGAGGATGGGGAAAATGGGAAAAGGGAAGGGGGGATTGGGGGGTAATTAGGTTCAGTCTGAGGAAGAAGACCAAGAGGTCAAATTCCTCAGACTGATAGCCTCTTTACCACGACAAGGAGCCCCCCTTAAAGAGGTAATTTTGCATAATAATGACTCTAAAGCACAAAAGTAGAAAAGCTGGCAGTTCTTCAAGGCCTAAGAGAAGCCGTGATGTGCTTCCCATCAGTGAAAAAGTGATAATTCTTCACTTATTGTGCATAATTTATCAATTAAACTTTATAATATGTATGTATAGGATTTATATATAGGGTTTGCTATTATCCACAATTTCGATATCCACGGAAGGTCCTTGGAATGTATTCCCTGCAGATACACGGGTCCTACTGTATCCTCTTAGTCATTTAATTTAGCTCTATCCTTTCCAAATGCCCAAACTACCTACCTCAACAACCGTTTTTCAGCAAGTGTGCCACAGAGATCATTGGTTACAGGAGTGTAAGAGTTGGTGGGAAAAGGAATGACTGGTCGAGAGGGTGGTAAAGGAAAGAAAGTTAGCATATGAGAGGCTTACAATGTAAGAATTATATCTAGAAGGCAGAGTACATGGAAAGAAAAAAAAGAGAAGCTAAAATAGTGAAGATATGCAAAAAGAAAGCAAATAAGAGAATAGGTGAGTCATTCTTAGTCAAATTTGTTGAGAATAGAATATAGAGGTTGGAGGGAGGGGTAAAGGAGGTTTGTGTGCGAGGCGCTTGGACTTTCAGCACACATGTGTGAGCATGTTAGATAGGAGCGAATGGAGACAAATGATTTTTATTACTTGACATTTTGTTGGAGTGAGCAGGGTAATATTTATGAAGGGATTCAGGGAAACCAGCAGGCCAGACTTGAGTCCTGGAGATGGGAAGTACAGTGCCTGCACTCTGAAGGAGGGGTGTTAATGTTGCAGTTTTATAACTGTAGTGTAAGCGAACCTCTGGCAAGACAGTGATGGAGTGAATGATGGTGAAAGTTTTTCTTTTTTGGGCCACCCTACCTTGGTGGGAAACGGCTGATGTGTTAATAACAATAAAAAAATTAATAAGCTGAAAAAACCTTGGGAGCAAATGGATTTGGCAGTTAAAAAGGGAAAGAGGGGAGATGTTAGATGGGGATGGGAAGTGGGAAGTAGACCTTGAAAGATGGAGGGGAACATTTTGAAGAGTTGTTAGATGTTGATGCTGAAAAGAGGGTGATTTTTTTCATTAAGCAGAGAGAAATAATATCTGGCAAAAGTGAGGAAGAGCCAAAGGTGAGTGTGGGATAATTATGCAAGGTAATGAGTAGAATGAGAGGGGGTAAAGCAGCTGGAACAGGTGGGATTAAAAGTAAGATGATAAAAATAGAAGGGGGATATGATTTTTGAAGGGTTGGTGTTTATGATCAATACATGCATCAAAGAAGGGAGGATATCTAAGGATTAGCAAAGAGAATACGTAATTCCTTCGCATAAGGGAAAAAGGGGACAGAAAAGACATTAAGAATTTTTCTTCTTTCAACAAACTGGTTGTATCCCACCAAGGCAGGGTTACCAAAAAAGAAAAACAAAAGTTTCTCTTTTTAACTTTATAATGTACACAGGAGAAGGGGTTAAGATTAAGAATTATAGGAGAATAAGTCTGTTGAGTATACCAGTGTATGATAGAATTATTAATGAAAGAGTTAGGGAAAAGGCAGAAAGCAGGATTGCAGAGGAATAAGGAGAATTTAGGAAGGGAATGGAATGTGTAAACCAGGTGTTTATATTAAATATGAAGTGGAAATTGTCACAGTTGATTCTAAAGAAAAGTTACATATGTTGTTGAAGGAGTTTGGGAGGGGTGTGCAAAAGTGAACATAAAAAAGAGCAAGGTGATGAGCATAAAAACAAAAGCTTAAGCAATTAAATATTGGATATCAGATTGGAGGGAATATCAAGGCAGTGAATTTATAAGTATTTAGATATCCAGGAGTGGGCATGTTTGTAGATAAGTCTATGAAAGATATGGTGAACCATAGAATAGATGAGGGGTAAATTAAAGCAGGCAGTATGTTTAGGCATCTGCAGAAAGTTTATTTATGGAGGCAAAAAGGGAAAGTGTACCAGAGTATAGTGATACCAATACTTTTACACGTGTCAGGTATAGTCTTTTAAACTTTGCAGAATGGAGGAGACTGGAGGCAGTGGAGATGTTACATTTGAAAGCAATGAGTGTTGTGTATATCATGCAGAAAATTAGGAAGACAGAAATTAGAGGATGGTATGGGGTTACAAGAGGTATAATACACAGGATGGAGAATGGGTTGTTGAGGCAATTTGGTCATTTTAAAAGGATGGTACAAAATATTGATGACAAAGAGGGTACATATAATGGGGTAGAGTGAAGGAGGGGTGGGGGTCATTTTGAGAAGGGCTGGAGGGAGGGGGTGAAGGAGCTTTTAAGTGGTAAAGGCTTCAGCATCACATAGGTGTGTGGGAGCATGTTAGAGAGGAGTGAGTGAATTAAAGTGTTTTTTAGGGCTTGGCATGCTGCTGAAGTGTTAGCAAGGTAACATTTATAAAGGGATTCAGGAATCAGTTAGCCAAACTTAAGTCTGGAAGGTGGGAAGTACAGTACCTATACTCTGTAGATGGACTGTTGCAGTTCAGAGTTGTCAACTGAATTGTGATGGCTGCACATTTCAGACAAGACAGCTATTGAATAAATGATGGTAAACGAGTCTCTTACTTTTTGGGTCACCCAGTCTTGATGGGAGATGGCCGATATGGTAAGGAAGAACAAAGACCCTTCTTTGTTGCCATTCTTGCATTTAGAAGGCATGATTGTTGAGTCATGTGATGACTGAGATGGTTAAGTGTATGGGAGTGAAATAGACGTATGGCTCTTCTTTAATTGAAAATCAAAACAATGTGAGCTCCATCTGCAGTGACTCCAGTGACAGACTGAGATACATGCTCAAGAGGGTAAAAGGCACCTCTGATGGACCCTGCAACAGCATGAGGAAAATGCTTCATGGGGTTTGAAGGATGAAAAATTCCTTTCTGCATCAGGGATACATCAGCACACATTTATACCTCTTACTCACCTCTCTAGCTTTATGAGGGGCTATCATACATTATTTCTCTCAGTATTAGCCTCCTGTGCCTCTGTTTCGCTCCTCATGTTTACTTGCTGCACTCAAGAGGCCTCTAACAGCCAAACCCACTGTCTACTCACTACAGTAATTAAAAACCAGTAAAGAACAGCCTAAAGGAGGATCTTCATGAGTCAAAAGCCGGTGACACAGAAATGTGTTTTTTAAACTTCAAAAGCTATTAATATGAGGTGGAACTTTGGTGGCTGACTAGGAGCTGTAACAACGGCACACAAAAACAAAAAAACAAAGGCAAAAGCTATAGAATGGTGACAGGACTCTAGTAACATCACACAGACTGGAATTCTTGATCAGAGGAAGGGTGGTTTAGACTAAAATGCTAAAATATTTCTCAGTTTGGGTACTACCATTGAGGATCTGAGCAAAGCCCAACACTCAGTTGTAGTAGTTGGCTGAGGCCAACCTCTGACCAGTCAGAGAAACCCTGAACACTACATTCATCCCATGCACCAGAATTAGTAACAGCCAACAAGCAATGATGCATAGCTTCAAGCACTAACCCATAACCACATATGGATGTAACCAATGACAGGGGTCAAAGATATCAATCTGACCTAAATTTTAGCAAATGCGCCGCCATGTCACCAAGGCGTGGTATAACTGGATATTTATACTGAAGTAACATCCTGTGACAATAAAGAAATCTAGACAAGGTGACACTTGTCTAGATTTTCCCATCTAAAATCCCAGACATCCTCAGATAAGTTAGAGTTTTATTGGAACCAAGCACGAACACTCCTGAATGGACCACTGACAGAATAATAATGAACAATATGTAATGGCATACCAATAATGACTTGACAGTGCAACATTTATTCACTAATGGACAACAATTAGGATTTCTAAACTAAATATTTATTTTACTATTATATAATCCCATTACTTCATGGGGAAGTAGAGAAGAATCCTTCCTCTGTAAGCCATGCATGTCATAAGAGGCAACTAAAATGCCAGGAGCAAAGAGGCTAGCAACCTCTTCTCCAGTGTAAATTACTAAATGTAAAAAGAAAAACTTTCATTTCTTCTTTTTTGGGTCACCCTGCCTCAGTGGGAGACAGCCGGTGTGTAAAAAAAAAAAATTACCCAATTAACTTTTCTCACAGTAATTACCCCATGCAGGACAACACAAGCTGGTTCATTAGTACAGTCCTTCCACCTCTGGTAGATGTAACCATATAGCTGCGAATGAGGACATTAGGGGCAATACAGGAGATGAGCCTCCTCTTGAGTAAGCATCAACAGCATCCTGCTATCACTCTATGGTCAATATATACCATCTTGGTGTAAATTAGCCATCAAAACAAACAGCTTAGTGAGGCCCAAAGTCAACACCACTGAATAACAATTCCAAGCCATAATGACTTTTTTTTTCAATTTGTAGACCCATCAAACTCAAGGACAACTCAGGTTGTGGTTCAGTAAGGAGAGACAGGAGACAAACTTTGAGTGTTCAACTGAACACTCCCAGGTAATGATCTGACAGGATGACCTTCGACCTGCTGTAGACAAGAGTTTTACAGATGATTCTCTACCCAGTGTACATGGGATGGACTTACTTGAGACTTCCACTCACTGTACATGGGAAGGACTTACAGAGTGGCCTTCCATTCACTGTTTGTGGAGAGGCCTGGTTCCACCTGATGTGCACAAGATGGCCATCCACCCACTGTACATGGGATGGACTTACTGGGTGGCATTCCACCCCATGTGCATAGATGGCCGTCCACCTGTTGTACATCGGATGGCCTTTGACCCACTATACATGAGATGGATTTACAGGATGACCTTCCACCTACTGTACATTGGACAGCTTTCCACAAACTGTACACAGGACAGACTTAGAGGGGTGACCTTCCACCTGCAGTACATGGGAAGGACTTATAGAATAACCTTCCACCTATGTGCCTCATTTGCTGCACATAGACAAAATTTTACCACAAAACCTCCCTGGGACTGTCCTATGTCATCCAGAGGAGGGAGTGTATTTTTATCTCCACCACAGCTTTGGTGTACTCACACTGGTTTGCTTCACTCCATACCCATGCTTCTAGGTTTGGCCCAGCCCCTTCCCGCATTTCCTTGATATAGGGATGAGACAGGCGAAGGGGTAACAACACTGGGGAACCATTGCTGCAAAGTAGTCAGATATTAGTACTAAACATGACATCACTTTGAAACTGGCAACAAAACAAATGCTCACTGACAAAATCAGTGTAGTAATGTGTAGGGCTACCGTAAGACAGCACCAGTAGCAACGATTACTGGATCATGCAACATACTAATTCTAGTGAAAAAACGGCAAAACCTCCCAAACCCAGCAATCCTGTGCATCTGATCTCAAAACAGTGACTGCAACACAACATCCCTCAATCTTACAACTCTGTATATGTGACCTCAATACTGTGAATGGAATACAGCACCAGCTCATTTAATATTGCTTTTTACTATATGTTAATATCTTTCATGCATTTTATCATACTCAGGTGATGCTAAATTTAACTTTATTAAGAGATATATTAGATTGGTACACCTTTTTTTATGTAGAGGAAGCTGCATGGCAAGCCCACACTTGTTACACAAAACAGCTGCATCCAGAAGTTGGCTTCCAATTTATTTTATGATTTCCAATATACTTGAGTATACAGATAAAAAATGATAAAACATTATATAGAAATAACACATTTTGTTTACATAATACAATTTTTAGTCACAAGCGAAGCAGTCTTGCATGGGGAAAATGTTTCCCCTATGCTGCAATGTTAAAGTATATCAATATTGATTTCAGTCAATGTGAAATCAACAGCATTTTTTTTTTCAGGAATGCATCACTCAAAAAAATGAGATGGGTGTACAATGCTTAGATTTCAAAAACAGCATACCCAATGAAAGAGTAACTTATGAAAATGGAAATTTGAAGCAACAAAATGTACACTGAATGAAAGGTAAACTATTACAATGGATATTTTTTTGACTAATAAAATATATACTGTACAATAATATGAGAAGAAATGTATTTAAGGGAAGGTGCGACCAATGGGATCTAACAAGGCGTTATTAACACACTGTTTATGTAAAGAATTTAACAGAGTGAATAAACAATTACAGTATACTCTAGTATAGTGCAAAATCATAAATCGAGATTAGGCTGCCATGCGATTGCAATAGTGTAACAAAAGTTTCCTAGCGGACTAAAAACTCTTAATATTACGGGCCAAAAAACATTTATGACTCAGCATAGCATCAATTTACAGTGGACCCCCGCCTAACGAGCAAAATTCATTTCAGAAGCCTGCTCATGTGCCATTACTGAACAAATTTACTTCCTTAAGAAATAATGTCACATAGGTTAGTCTATTTCAGACCCCCAAAAATACACTTCCACAAGCACCTACAATATTATACTTACATAATTGTACATAATATGTAGGTAGTAGGTTGGTAGACAGCAACCACCCAGGGAGGTACTACCATCCTGCCAGGTGACTGTGAAACAGAAACCTGAAACTGTTTTACATGATGGTAGGATTGCTGGTGTCTTTTTTTCTGTCTCATAAACATGCAAGATTTCAGGTACGTCTTGCTACTTCTACTTACACTTAGGTCACGCTACGCAAACATGTACACGTTTATGTATACACACTCATCTGAGTTTTCTTTGATTTTATCTTAATAGTTCTTGTTCTTATTGCTTTTCCTTTCATATCCATGGGGAAGTGGAATAAGAATCTTTCCTCCGTCAGCCATGCGTGTTGTAAAAGTCAACTAAAATGCCGGGAACAATGGGCTAGTAACCCCTTTTCCTGTATAGCTTACTAAAAAGAAAAAGAAGAAAACCGTCAAAGTGGGATGTTTGAATGTGCGTGGATGTTGTGCGAATGATAAGAAAGAGATGATTGTAGATGTTATGAATGAAAAGAAGCTGGATGTCCTGGCTTTAAGTGAGACAAAGCTGAAGGGGTAGGAGAGTTTCAGTGGGGAGAAATAAATGGGATTAGGTCAGGGGTTTCAAATAGAGTTAGAGCTAAAGAAGGAGTGGCAATAATGTTGAATAATCAGTTATGGCAGGTAAAGAAGGAATATAAATGTATAAATTCAAGGATTATGTGGAGTAAAATAAAGGTTGGATGTGAAAAGTGGGTTATAGTAAGTGTTTATGCACCTGGAGAAGAGAGAAATGTAGAGGAGAGAGAGAGATTTTGGGAAATGTTGAGTGAGTGTGTGGGGAGTTTTGAACCAAGTGAGAGAGTAATTGTGGTTGGGGATCTTAATGCTAAAGTGGGTAAAAATGTTGTGGAGGGAGTAGTAGGTAAATTTGGGGTGCCAGGGGTAAATGTAAATGAGGAACCATTAATTGAGTTATGTGTAGAAAGAGGTTTGAAAATAAGTAATACATATTTTATGAAAAAGAGGATAAATAAATATACAAGGTATGATATAGCACATAAGGAAAGTAGTTTGTTGGATTATGTATTGGTGGATAAAAGGTTGATGGGTAGGCTTCAGGATGTACATGTTTATAGAGGGGCAACAGATATATCAGATCATTATTTGGTTGTAGCTACAGTTAGAGTAAAAGGTAGATGGGACAAAAAGAAAATGGCAACAACAAGTAAGAGAGAGGTAAAAGTATATAAACTAAGGGAGGAGGAAGTTAGGGTGAGATATAAGCAACTATTGGCAGAAAGGTGGGCTAGTGCAAGTATGAGTAGTGGGGGGGTTGAAGAGAGTTGGGATAGTTTTAAAAATGCAGTATTAGAATGTGGGGCAGGGGCAGAAGTTTGTGGCTATAGGAGGGTGGGTGCAGGAGGAAAGAGGAGTGAGTGGTGGAATGAAGAAGAAGGGTGGATAAAAGAAAAGGTAGCTTATGAGAGGTTTACAAAACAGAAGTGTTAATAGAAAGCAGAGTACAGTGGTACCTCGATTCGATGTCCAAAATGCCTTTATGAGTTTTTTAAATGCTTTGAAAGTATATTTTGGGTGTAAGGACTAGTCTATTTTACATTATTTCTTATGGGATAATTTCGTTTAATGGTACTTGAACAGCATTCTCGAACGAAAATATCGACTCGTACCACTGTATATGGAGAGTAAAAGAAAGGTGAAGAGAGTGGTGAGAGAGTGCAAAAGAAGAGCGGATGAAAGAATGGGAGAGGCTCTGTCAAGAAATTTTGCTGAAAACAAGAAAAATTTTGGAGTGAGATAAACAAGGTAAGAAAGCCTAGGGAATGAATGGATTTGTCAGTTAAAAACAGAGTAGGGGAGTTAGTAGATGGGGAGCTGGAGGTATTGGGTAGATGGCGGGAATATTTTGAGGAACTTTTAAATGTCAATGAAAAAAGGGAGGCGGTAATTTCATGTACTGGCCAGGGAGGTACAACATTGTTTAGGAGTGAAGAAGAGCAGGATGTGAGTGTGGGGGAGGTGCGTGAGGCATTACGTAGAATGAAAGGGGTAAAGCAGCTGGAACTGACGGGATCATGACAGAAATGTTAAAAGCAGGGGGGGATATAGTGCTGGAGTGATTGGTATTTTTGTTTAATATATGTATGAAAGAGGGGAAGGTACCTAGGGATTGGCAGAGAGCATGTATAGTTCCTTTATATAAAGGGAAGGGGATAAAGAGAGTGTAAAAATTATAGGGAATAAGTTTACTGAGTATACAGGTAAAGTGTATGGCAGGGTTATTATTGAAAGAATTAGAGGTAAGACAGAGAGTAGGATTACAGATGAGCAAGGAGGCTTTAGAGTGGGTAGGGGATGTGTAGATCAAGTGTTTACAGTGAAGCATATATGTGAACAGTATTTAGATAAAGGTAGAGAAGTTTTCATTGCATTTATGGATTTAGAAAAGGCATATGATAGAGTGGATAGGGGAGCAATGTGGCAAATGTTGCAAGTGTATGGAATAGGTAGTAAGTTACTGAAGGCTGTAAAGAGTTTTTATGAGGATAGTGAGGCTCAGGTTAGGGTGTGTAGGAGAGAGGGAGATTACTTCCCGGTAAAAGTAGGTCTTAGACAGGGATGTGTAATGTCACCATGGTTGTTTAATATATTTATAGATGGGGTTGTAAAAGAAGTAAATGCTAGGGTGTTGGGGAGAGGGGTGGGATTAAATTATGGAGAATTAAATGCAAAATGGGAGTTGACACAGTTACTTTTTGCTGATGATACTGTGCTTATGGGAGATTATAAAGAAAAGTTGCAAAGGTTAGTGGACGAGTTTGGGAGTGTGTGTAAAGGTAGAAAGTTAAAAGTGAACATAGATAAGAGTAAGGTGATTAGGGTATCAAACGATTTAAATGAAGAAAAATTGGATATCACATTGGAGAGAGGGATTATGGAAGAAGTAAATGTTTTCAGATATTTGGGAGTTGAGGTGTCAGCGGATGGGTTTATGAAGGATGAGGTTAACCATAGAATTGATGAAGGAAAAAAGGTGAGTGGTGCATTGAGGTATCTGTGGAGACAAAAAACGTTATCCATCGAGGCAAAGAAGGGAATGTACGAAAGTATAGTGGTACCAACACTCTTATATGGGTGTGAAGCATGGGTTGCAAATGCTGCAGCGAGGAGGAGGCTGGAGGCAGTGGAGATGTCCTGTCTAAGGGCAATGTGTGGTGTAAATATTATGCAGAAAATTTGGAATGTGGAAATTAGGAGAAGGTGTGGAGTTACTAAAAGTATTTGTCAGAGGGCTGAAGAGGGTTGTTGAGGTGGTTTGGTCATTTAGAGAGAATGGATCAAAGTAGAATGACTTGGAGAGCATATAAATCTGTAGGGGAAGGAAGGTGGGGTAGGGGTCGTCCTAGAAAAGGTTGGACTTCCAGCAAGCATGTGTGAGCGTGTTAGATAGGAGTGAATGGAGACGAATGGTTTTGGGACATGATAATCTGTTGGAGTGTGAGCAGGGTAACATTTTGTGAAGGGATTCAGGGAAACCAGTTAATGAATTAGTTGGACTTGAGTCCTGGAAATGGGAAGTACAATACCTGCACTTTAATGTATGAGTGTGGTGAAAGTGTTGAATGATGATGAAAGTATTTTCTTTTTGGGGATTTTCTTTCTTTTGGGTCACCCTGCCTCGGTGGGAGACGGCCGACTTGTTGAAAAAAAAAAATTCAGTATCAATACATGATATGGTATTTCTTCTGTATTTGATATGTCTATTATGTCTAACAATGTCATTCATTTAATTCATATTAAATGCTTGCACAGCCAGCAAGGCAGGGCAACCCAAAGAAGAAGAAATATTCACCATCATTCAATGAACTTCCGTCTTTCCAGAAGTGTGCGGACATCACAATCAGATCACTCCCCAACGGTTACATCCCACCCCACCTTCAGAGTGAAGGCACTGTCCTTCCCACCTCTAGGTTTTAAGTTTGGCTAACCATTTTTTTCCTGAATCCCTTCATAGCAGTTACTAATGCTCACACTCCAACAGTATGTGCAGTAAAAACCACTTGTCTCCATTCACTCCTATCTGATATGCTGGATGAAAAACCCCTAAAATTCATAGGCTTCTTTATCCTCCTTTCTCCAGTCATTCCTGGAAGGACCTGTTACCCCTCCTACTTACCACCCCAAATTTATACACCCTCTCCTTCCTTTCTACATGCCCAAACCATTTCAAAAACCCCTCCTCAGTCCTCTGAATTACTCTTGATAAGCCCTGCATTGCCTTTAAATTTCTACACTCTGAATTCTCTACATGATAATCACACCACATATTGCTCTCACACATGACATCTCTGATGCCTTTAGCCACCTCCTCTCTGCATCATTTAAAACCATGCCTCATACCGTATAAAAATTGTTGGTACCATTCAACACTTTTTTTTTTTTAACTGAGGCAGGGTGACCTGAAAAAGAAACACTTTCACCATCATTCACACACTATCACTGTCTTGCCAGAGGCACACAGATACATAAATAGTTTACATAATATAACTGACCCTGATAACAGACTGAAGCATACTGTACCCACAGTACTTGAGACAGACCTGCACTGATGTCACATTGAAGTGTGGAAGTTGTTCTCTCTTGATGACAGAAACAAAGTAGCCATCAAAGTCTAGTGTGGTTCCTGGCCTTAGGTATTCACCCACTTTACTCTGAAACAAGTAAATATGTAAATATGCTTTCCTAACGGGTGCACAGATTTTTTTTCATGGCCTTGATCCTGGAAACTGGAGTTACTCTCCACTGGGTTTGAATATGACTGCCTATCTGTTCCTATGCAGTATGACGCCCATGAGTTTAGTGCTTCCCCCATGAACAGAATTAAGACGTTCATTGTATACATTCTGTTAATTACTGTGAACAGCACTTATAAATGTTATTGTGCAAAAATTCAAATGAAAACTATAAATTACGTATATAAGTAAAGGTCATTTTTCCAATATAATTAGGTGACAACTTTTCAATACATTCCACTTGTGGTTCTGTGTATATACAATAAGAAATAAGCTTTTCCACTGTTGCAGCCCCAAAATTAAGTCCCGTCAGTGTTGCACTTTTTAAAAATTAATTATCTTCCAAAATGATAAAAGACACTTTTTCCAAAGGAACTGATACCAACAATGCAAAATTTACAGAATTATGCAGGCATGAAGTAGCAGGTAGGAAAGCACTGTATGTAACTACAATTTTACTTATTTTGAGGCCTATTTTACACCCAATTCCTTGCTATTTCACTAGCATACCTTCCATTCTGCTGACTGAGTGCAAGAAACTCCCCATTCAACCATCAGAACTACTATATAAAGCAGCTGTGAGTCAGTAATTTGGCCAGTTTTACACAAAATTTGAAAATCAGAAGCCAAAATAAACACTGTAGGCATTGTAGACACTAAAGCAACTTTCCCTCTGTTCAATAATTACATCTCTAGACTCCTCTTATATAACAATTGCCTTCCATTTTGAATCCATCATCACACAAAAGACTAAAAGCTTTAACCTATTTCATCACTAAAGAAATATAACAAAGAATGATAGTTCATGGTTTAGACCACCCCAATAATTGAAGCAGACCTAGTAAAAACCCATAAAACAGACTGGGGATGGGGGTGGAGGGGATATTTCCTTTATTAATAGCTGAGCACTGTACTAAGAGGTCTACCCCAATTGCAAAATCAAAAATACTGTGGCTCTGACTTTCCATCTTAACTCATGGGATTAATGGGATTAAGTCAGGAGTATCTGAGAGAGTTAGAGCTAAGGAAGGGGTAGCAATAATGTTGAGGGATCAGTTATGGAAGGAGAAGAGGGAATATAAATGTGTAAATTCAAGGATTATGTGGATTAAAATAAGGGTCGGATGCGAAAAGTGGGTCATAATAAGCGTGTATGCACCTGGAGAAGAGAGGAGTGTAGAGGAGAGAGAGAGATTTTGGGAGATGTTAAGTGAATGTATAGGAACTTTTGAACCAAGTGAGAAAGTAATTGTGGTAGGGGACCTAAATGCTAAAGTAGGAGAAACATGTAGAGAGGGTGTGGTAGGTAAGTTTGGGGTGCCAGGTGTAAATGATAATGGAGCCCTTTGATTGAACTTTTGTATAGAAAGGGGTTTAGTTATAGGTAATACATATTTTAAGAAAAAGAGGATAAATAAGTATACAAGATATGATGTAGGGCGTAATGACAGTAGTTTGTTAGACTATGTATTGGTAGATAAAAGACTGTTGAGTAGACTTCAGGATGTACATGTTTATAGAGGGGCCACAGATATATCAGATCACTTTTTAGTTATAGCTACAGTGGGAGTAAAAGGTAGATGGGATACAAGGAAAATAGAAGCAGTAAGTAAGAGAGAGGTGAAGGTTTATAAACTAAAAGAGGAGGCAGTTAGGGTAAGATATAAACAACTATTGGAGGATAGATGGGCTAGTGAGAGTGTAGGCAATGGGGTCGAAGATGTATGGGGTAGATTTAAAAATGTAGTGTTAGAGTGTTCAGCAGAAGTTTGTGGTTACAGGCGAGTGAGTGCGGGAGGGAAGAAGAGCGATTGGTGGAATGATGATGTAAAGAGAGTAGTAAGGAGAAAAGTTAGCATATGAGAGGTTTTTACAAAGTAGAAGTGATGCAAGGAGGGAAGAGTATATGGAGAGAAAAGAGAGGTTAAGAGAGTGGTGAAGCAATGTAAAAAGAGAGCAAATGAGAGAGTGGGTGAGATGTTATCAACAAATTTTGTTGAAAAAAGAAAAAGTTTTGGAGTGAGATTAATAAGTTGAGGAAGCCTAGGGAACAAATGGATTTGACAGTTAAAAATAGGAGAGGAGAGTTATTAAATGGAGAGTTAGAGGTATCGGGAAGATGGAGGAATATTTTGATGAGTTGTTAAATGTTGATGAAGACAGGGAAGCTGTGATTTCGTGTATAGGGCAAGGAGGAATAACATCTTGTAGGAGTGTGGAAGAGCCAGTTGTGAGTGTGGGGAAAGTTCGTGAGGCAGTGGGTAGAATGAAAGGGGGTAAGGCAGCTGGGATTGATGGGATAAAGATAGAAATGTTAAAAACAGGTGGGGATATAGTTTTGGAGTGGTTAGTGCTATTATTTAATAAATGTATGGAAGAGGGTAAGGTACCTAGGGATTGGCAGAGAGCGTGTATTGTTCCTTTGTATAAAGGCAAAGGGGACAAAAGAGAATGCAAAAATTATAGGGGAATAAGTCTGTTGAGTGTACCTGGTAAAGTGTATGGTAGAGTTATTATTGAAAGAATTAAGAGTAAGACAGAAAGCAGGATAGCAGATGAACAAGGGGCTTTAGGAAAGGTAGGGGTGTGTAGACCAAGTGTTTACAGTGAAACATATAGGTGAACAGTATTTGGATAAGGGTAAAGAGGTTTTGTGGCATTTATGGATTTGGAAAAGGCGTATGATAGGGTGGATAGGGAGCAATGTGGCAGATGTTGCAGGTGTATGGAATAGGAGGTAGGTTACTGAAAGCAGTGAAGAGTTTTTATGAGGATAGTGAGGCTCAAGTTAGAGTGTGTAGGAGGGAAGGCACGATTTCCCAGTAAAAGTGGGCCTTAGACAAGGATGTGTGATGTCACCGTGGTTGTTCAATATATTTATAGATGGGGTTGTAAGAGAAGTGAATGCGAGGGTCTTGGCAAGAGGTGTGGGGTTAAAAGATAAAGAATTAAATACAAAGTGGGAGTTGTCACAGTTGCTTTTTGCTGATGACACTGTGCTTTTGGGAGATTCTGAAGAGAAGTTGCAGAGGTTGGTGGATGAATTTGGTAGGGTGTGTAAAAGAAGAAAATTGAAAGTGAATATAGGAAAGAGTAAGGTGATGAGGATAACAAAAATATTAGGTGATGAAAGATTGGATATCAGATTGGAGGAGAGAGTATGGAGGAGGTGAATGTATTCAGATATTTGGGAGTGGACATGTCAGCAGATGGGTCTATGAAGGATGAGGTGAATCATAGAATTGATGAGGGAAAAAGGGTGAGTGGAGCACTTGGAGTCTGTGGAGACAAAGAACTTTGTCCATGGAAGTAAAGAAGGAATGTATGAGAGTATAGTTATACCAACACTCTTATATGGGTGTGAAGCATGGGTGATGAATGTTGCAACGAGGAGAAGGCTGGAGGCAGTGGAGATGTCATGTCTGAGGTCAATGTGTGGTGTGAATATA
This sequence comes from Cherax destructor, assembly GCA_009830355.1. Lineage (NCBI taxonomy): Eukaryota > Metazoa > Arthropoda > Malacostraca > Decapoda > Parastacidae > Cherax > Cherax destructor. The sequence goes on from WNWK01024402.1 coordinate 21,489, forward strand.
ATGCAGAGAATTCGGGTTTGGAAATTAGGAGGAGGTGCGGGATTACCAAAACTATTATCCAGAGAGCTGAGGAGGGGTTGTTGAGGTGGTTCGGACATGTAGAGAGAATGGAACGAGACAGAATAACTTCGAGTGTATAAATCTGTAGTGGAGGGAAGGCGGGGTAGGGGTCGGCCTAGGAAAGGTTGGAGGGAGGGTAAAGGAAGTTTTGTGTGCGAGGGCTTGGACTTCCAGCAAGCATGTGTGAGCGTATTTGATAGGAGTGAATGGACACAAATGGTTTTTAATACTTGACGTGCTGTTGGAGTGTGAGCAAAATAACATTTATGAAGGGATTCAGGAAACCGGCAGGCCGGACTTGAGTCCTGGAGATGGGAAGTACAGTGTCTGCACTCTGAAGGAGGGTGTTAATGTTGCAGTTTTATAACTGTAGTGTAAAGCACCCTCTGGCAAGACAGTGATGGTGTGAATGATGATGAAAGTTTTTCTTTTTCGGGCCACCCTGCCTTGGTGGGAATCGACCGATGTGTTAATAAAATAATAATAAAAATAATGGAGACCAGGACATGTTTATAAGTAAGAATCTTATCAAAAATTCTATAAATTAGTACCTCACCTTGCCTTCTTCAACGAAGTTAGCGACCATAATAATGGCACTAATGTTGTACTCCACAATCATCCTCCAGAAGTCAGCAATAGTAGAAACATTTTTCTCCTTGGGACCTTGCGCAGCAATATAATGAATATCCCCATGTCCCTGTCAATTTTACCTTGAATGTAGTATTGGATTTTTCTCAAGTGACAAAAATATATTTATAAATAAGGTATTGTAACTAAAAATGGCATAAACTTTATGTTATTACTAAGCTTTTTGAAACAAATATTTTATTTTTTATTTTTCCAATTATGTGCATTAAGTATCTTTTGTAGTTGAGTGTTTTAGTGTGAATAATTTTAACTGAACAAATTTATTTAGTATAACCATTACAAAGTAGGAACATTGTAGTTGAATGTTAAATCTTTAGCAATGTATTATGAACTTACAGAGACATGGTTGGCATTGATGTAGTCAGAATGAGGATTATCATTAATCAGAGAAAGCACAACTCTTGTGTCATCATCTGCAAGAATCGTCAAGTCAGTCTAGTATTATATTCTACCACACTGGTCATCTCCCACTAAGGGAGGGTGACCCCTTTCTCACCAACAATAAGAAAACACATTCATTATCATTATTCAATAGCTGTCTTGCCAAACTGGTTAATTATTATAATAATAATAATATAGTACAATAACACTGTGCTTATTTTAAAAAACACAATGCAAAAAGTTGAAGTTTTTGAAAAATCCATTGGATGCATAGTATTTTGGGCAGACTTAAAGTACAGTGGACCCCCGGATTACGTCATTTTTTCGTATAAGAATGCTGTTCAAGTGCCATTACCGAACGAATTTATTTCCATAAGGAATAATGTAAATTAGATTAGACCTTTAGACCCCCAAAAATACACTTACAAAAGCACTTACAAAAATAAACTTACATAAAAGGGCGAGTTTGGAGACTATCGAAAACCGGGGGTCCACTGTATGACTAAAACTACTTAACACAAACTACGACTAAAACTATTTAACACAAAAAATTATGTAGATATGAAGCTGAATTAATAAAAAAATAATTAGAAGCTGCATTAGCTTTTTATATTTACAATATTCGATATGCAACAGTGAAAGAATTTTAGGTTATTTTGAAAAAATTAATATTATGTACTGTAGTTTGTAAGTACATGGTTGTAAGTATGTAAGTATATGGTTGTTAAGATGGTAGAAATGTTATGGTGTGAAGCTAGTGGTGCAGTTGTGAAGGATGGGGGTGGCTCAAGAGGCTAAATTTAACACCAGATGCAAATATTAGTTTTTTACTTTTACTATTGTATTGACCAGTATGTATGAAAGAAATTTCACATACATATTGAAAATCAAATGTTTGTAAAGATGATTAATTTTTTTTTTCAGCATCTGATTTTTCAATATGATGTACTGTATACTAAAGCTACTGGAATCTTTAAATAAATATAAAGGAAATTAATAAATAAAGGGACACCTTGAGTACAGTTCTACTCCTGCAGCCACAAATATGCAATGCTTTCAGGTTTCGAGAAATTTTTAGTATTTATAGTAACTTGACATTCGAATTAAGAATTTCTACAAGAATAAATATCATAGTCCAGAAATACCAACATGGAAGATTATTCTTGAAGCGGTTTTTTGGCTTGTTGACTGGGAGTAGTGCAGCATCTGTACTCTTGTTGTAATTATCTGGTACACTCTGATGGAGAAAACATCATGGTTCCAATTAATAATACAATTTTCACTAGTGTTTTTACATTGTATTGAAGAAAAAATAAAGAACTTGATTATACACAAAGAAAATAATTTAATGTGTTAGCAATATACTGGAATACTATTATATGTAAATATTGTACAGTAATGCCACTTATATAGAATTTGGAATTTTCAGTCATATATTATTTCCTGATGTGACTTTTTGCATTAGTATTATTATTATTTTTGCTATTGTTGTTATTATGACCAGTGCCATTTGGCACTACATGGCAAGAGTCAGAGACATGATAAAGAGACGAACAACAATATAATAAGGGAATTACATGGATAAGCAACTGCATGGATAAATGCCGTGTAACAAATGACAGAAAGCGAAAAGAGACCAAATGAAGCACACAGTGTAATAAAATATTCTGGATATCAGAGAAAGAGAGGTACTGTACCTAGGAATCATAATTGACAAAAGATTGTCATCTGGTATATCACAATTAAAAATGGCTTAGATCTTTAAGGAAATTCTGAAGCTGTTCACAATGTATAATCAACCAAAATTAAAATACACAAGTGGTGGTATGGACTATGGAGTCCACACCATACCAACATTCTTAGCCAGACTTAAGGAAGGAGGGGTGGAGATATGTTGCAGTTTTGGACCTGGGTCCAAGAGAACATGTAGACCAGGATGAATTATAACAATTAGATATGCTGAATATTGAAGACAGAGTAAAACAACTGAAGTTAAATCAAGTTTATAAAATAGCTCACAAATAGTGTCCAGAATATCTTGCTGTTAATTTTGTCAAGGCTGGGAACCAAAGCAGTCATAGTACTAGGGGAAGAGAGCACAACTTTGTAGTAGCCACAGTCAGTGGCCAGGCTTCAAACACCTTTTATTGTACAACAATAAAGGAATGGAACAGACTGCCTGCACATGTCAAAGCCAGTCATAGCATGAGCCAGTTCAAGAAGAGAGCCAAAAGGTACCTAATGAATGTAGCGACAGAAAGAAAGGAGAATGATTTTGTATTTTTTTAGCTAACACATATGTAAATATTCTCCATGGGGAAGTGGAATAGAATTCTTCCTCCGTAAGCCATGCGTGTCGTAAGAGGCGATTAAAATGCCGGGAGCAAGGGGCTAGTAACCCCTTCTCCTGTATATATTACTAAATGTAAAAGGAGAAACTTTCGTTTTTTTCTTTTGGGCCACCCTGCCTCAGTGGGAAACAGCCGACGTGTTGAAAGAAGAAGAAGAATATGTAAATATAAATAACTCTTTTTACCATATTCCTAGTACAGTGTACCCCGACTTACGATGGTCCCCAAACACACCTTATGTAAGTTTATTTAAATGCTTTGTAAGTGTAATTTGGGGTCTAAGGACTAGTCTATTTTACATCATTCTATGGAGATAAATTCGTTTAATGGCATTGAACAGCATTCTGAATGAAATATTCGTAAGTCGGGGTACCACTGTATATATCCTTTATAGTATAATAAGATATCTCCTACATTGTATAATAATAAGGTATTAAAAAGGACCCCAATGGAAATAAGTCACTCTGTCTGACTTTTTTGGGTTATCCTAGGTTCTCTACACATATGCTGCTATGTATGATAATCTATGTAACTGTATTTGTGTATACCTGAATAAACTTACTTACTAAGCATGTCTCTGGCAAGACAGTGATAGAATGAGCGATGATGAAACTGTTTCTCTTTTCAGGTTACCCTACCTCGGAAAGGAAATGACCAAAGTGTTAATTAAAGAAATAAAACGATCATATGTGAGCAAAATAAAAAAAATTCAAGTCTTGCTACAAAATGGTTACTAGAAGTAAATAATGTGAGTTACAAAGAACAAGAACTAAGGCAGAAAAGAGACCTAATTAAAATCACATACAAGATTATAAAAGAATATAATATGAATGGACTTACAGATTTCCTAGCACCATCAGTAGTGAGAACAGGAAACCATTACTACAGTAAGAAAGAAGAGGTACTGATGGGATACCAAAAAGTTCTTCACCTTCACACAGAGTTATACTGTAGTACAATGGAATGGGTCACAAGAAATGATAAGCGTTACAACCACTGAAAACTATAAAAAATACTACGATAAAGTAAATACCTTGAGTTACAATGGTCTGGAGTAGTGATAATCTTGACTTACGATTTACCCTCATAAAAGTATTTAATTTTGAGTTGCGATGAAAAATTTGAGATACAATACACAAACAATAGTTGACATACAAGGGTGGTCCTCAGCCCAGAGACAAGACAGAGTGAGTGGGAAGGATGGAGGGTAGAAGATGGGAGTGAGGGAGAGTGTAAAGGAGGAATGCAGGCAGAGGAGGGAGGGAGGGAGACTAAGTTTACCAAATATGGATGGAGGAGGACTAAGTTTACCAAATATGGATGGAGAGTGACTAAGTTTACCAGACATGGATGGAGGGAAACTGAAAAAAAAAAATAAATGGTAAGTCTATAACTCTTTACCAATCTGACTGAACTAACCTGCCCTGCCCTGCTTCCCTCCCTGAATGTCTTGCCCTACCTTGCCTGGCTTACCCTGCAATCCCTGCTTTCTTCCTTGTCTGCCTGCCTTGCCCTGAATGGCCCTGCCTTGAATGGTCCTGCCTTGAATGGCCCTGCCCTGCCTGCTTTGCCCTTCTCAGCCCTGGTCTGCTCTGCCTGCCTTGCCCTGCTTGCTATGGCCAATCCAGCTCTGCCTGCTTCAGCCAGCCTGCCTGCCCTGGAACAATACACAAATAACCTGCACGTAGGAGAGAAGCATTTATGACTATGTTTTGGCCTGACTTGGACCGAAACAAAGTGTGACTTTGTAAACGGTCCAAGTCGGACAGAAACCATCATCGTAAGCTCCTCTCTCCTACGTGCAGGTTGTGTATCATGCCTACCTTGCCCTGCACTTCCTGCCTGCCTTACCCTGCCCAACCCTGGCCTGTTCTGCCTACCAAGGCCTGCCCTGCTCTGCCTTGCCTGCCTGCCTGCTCTGGCCTACTTCCTGCCTTGCCTGCATGCCTGCTCTGGCCTGCCAACTGCCTGCTCTGCCGGGCCTGCTCTTGGCCTGCCCAGCACTGCCTGCTCTGGCCTGCCGCACTCCTGTCGCCAGCACTGCCTGCTCTGGCCTGCCCAGCACTGCCTGCTCTGGCCTGCCCAGCACTGCCTGCTCTGGCCTGCCCAGCACTGCCTGCTCTGGCCTGCCCAGCACTGCCTGCTCTGGCCTGCCCAGCACTGCCTGCTCTGGCCTGCCCAGCACTGCCTGCTCTGGCCTGCCCAGCACTGCCTGCTCCAGCCTGCAATGCCTGCTTGCCCTGTTGTGGTCTGCCTGCCTGCCTGGCATACCTAACCTTTCCAACACCACCAACTCTTCAAGTATAAGGGACAATCAAAATTCCACTTCTGGGGTCTTGGAACAAATTAAAATAAAACCATATATTTTGGAGTTTGAGTTATGATAGTTTTGAGGTTGCTACAAACAGGCACTGTAAATGCTTTCTTCTCACTCAACCTGTAATACTACTTTAATCAACTAACCTTAAATTCCTCCGCAGCTTCGTAAGACTTAATGGTCCTGTTGAGGTAGGCTTCGACTTTTGCATATGAAACCTGCCTTGTGACATTTTCATAAATATCTTCTGAGTTAAGGTTCGAATAGATGGTACCATTTGCTGCCACCTCACTATTGCTCTGGAAATAGATTTAAAAATGAAGTTTAATATTCACACCATGATTTAAAAGAAATTGTTACAATACCAATCATTTATATCACCAAGGTGACATTATTTCTTTTAATTACAAAGACAAACTATGTACAAATAACCCATAGATAGGAGAATGAAACTTATGTTGTGGTCTGATTTGGACCATAATAATGACAATGGCAGTACTATTCCAATCACTTGTGCTCTCATGTCTAGAGTATTGTTCTGTGTTCACAGCTCCTCTCAAGGCAGGAAAGATATCAGAGCTGGAAAATGTACGAAGCTTGGTTACTACCTGCAGAAAGTCGATAAAGGATTTAAACTACTGAAAATGTTTCAAGGTACTTGGAATGTATTCTCTGGATTGAAGACACTTAATAGTACCCTCGGTCTTCATTCACCTCCAAACTTGAACAATTATGTAAATGTATTTTTAGTAAAGTAAAGTAAGTAAAGTAAATTTTATTTTGTTGCAAGTATACATAGATATTGGTAGTTAACAATCATAAAACTGAAATGCAAGGAGAGCCACTGGCATGCCATGGCATTAGGGGCAGCTTAAGCTAATGACTTATAGACTATGTACATAATACTAGAGAAATTGATTGAGTTTATTCAAGTTATATATTTTATTTCAAATTATAATATGATGATATTAAACTGTTAAAATGACAATATGATGATATTAAATTGTAACAAGTGTATAGGAGGATGATGATATAAAATTGAGAATATCTTAAGGAAAATAACATTGAGCATTTTTGAAAGTAGTTTACAGTATGAGTATTTAGTTTAGGGTGAGTAGGTAATTTTTGAGAAGAGTCTTAAATTGATTTTCAGACAAGGTGAACTTAATATTTACTGGTAATGAATTCCAGATTCTGGGGCCCTTTATGTGCATAGAATTTTTACATTGGTTGGTATGGACTTGGGGTATGTCAAAAAGTGATCTGTGTCTTGTGTTGTGGTCGTGGGACCTATTAAAGTTGTTGAGGAGAATTTTGAGTGAGGGTTTATATTAGCATGTAGAGTTTTGTGTATGTAGTAGGCACATGAATAGGTATGAATGTTTTCTACGGTGAGTAGTTTTAGTTTTGAATATTGGTGGAGTATGCTGTCTAGAGTGGGAATTTGTTATCATCCTGACTGCAGCCTTTTGCTGGGTTATGAGTGGTCTAAGGTGATTTAATGTTGTTGAGCCCCATGCACAGATTCCATAGGTGAGATAAGGGTAGATAAGTGAATGATATAGTGCAAGGAGAGCTGGTTGTGGCACATAATAGCGTATCTTTGATAATATGCCTACTGTCTTTGAGATTTTCTTGGAAATTTGTTGTATGTGTGTTTGGAATTTAAGACTACTGTCAAGGTGGATTCCTAGGAATTTTTCCTCTGTGAGTCTTGTGATGGGTGAACCATTGAGCATTATGTTAAGTGGAACATTTGTGGCTTTGTTTCCAAACTGAATGAAGTAGGTCTTGTCAGTATTGAGAGTAAGCTTGTTTGTCGTCATCCATGTTGATATTTTCTGTAATTCGGCATTAACAGTGTTGGCGAGTATGACTGGATTTAGGTGAGAGAAGACATATGTTGTGTCATCTGCAAATAATATTGGTTTGAGTAGTTGTGATGCATTCGGTAGGTCGTTTATGTAAACTGTTAAAATGACAATATGATGAATTAAAATTTTAAAAATGTATAGGAGGATGATGATATAAAAATTTAGAATATCTTAAGGAAAAAACATTGAGCATTTTTGAAAGTAGTTTACAGTATGAGTATTTAGTTTAGGGTGAGTAGGTAATTTTTTAGAAGAGTCTTAAATTGATTTTCAGACAAGGTGAACTTAATATTTACTGGTAATGAATTCCAGATTCTGGGGGCCCCTTTTTGTGCATAGAATTTTTACATTGGTTGGTATGGACTTGGGGGATTCAAAAGTGATCTGTGTCTTGTGTTGTGGTCGTGGGACCTATTAAAGTTGTTTAGGAGAATTTTTGAGCAGAGGGTTTTATATTAGCATGTAGAGTTTTGTGTATGTAGTAGGCACAAGAATAGGTATGAATGTTTTCTACGGGTGAGTAGTTTTAGTTTTGAATATTGGTGGGGTATGCTGTCTAGAGTGGGAATTTGTTATCATCCTGACTGCAGCCTTTTTCTGGGTTATGAGTGGTCTAAGGTGATTTAATGTTGTTGAGCCCCATGCACAGATTCCAAAGGGGAGATAAGGGTAGATAAGGAATGAT
>WNWK01024403.1:0-29803 GCA_009830355.1 Cherax destructor
AAGGACCTGCCTTGTATGGGCCAGTAGGCCTTCTGCAGTGTTCCTCCATTCTTATGTTCTTATGTTCGTCTGCAGTCTCTAATGAAGTGACGAGGATAGTGAAGTTTGGAAAAAACTTGTTCTTCTCTGCAAAGCTGACCATGAACTTCGTTTTAAAGTCTATCGAAAACCTACCAATCAACACGATCTTCTCCACTTCTACTCTCACCACGACACCAAAATTAAACGTGGTGTAATTATAGGCTTTTTCCTGCGCGCACTCAGAATCTGCAGCAGTGAGTTCCTTGAAGAAGAATGCTCCCTCATTGAACAAGTTTTTTCCAAACTTCACTATCCTCGTCACTTCATTAGAGACTGCAGACGACGGGCATTAAACATCTTCAACACACCCAGAGAAGACACTGCTGAGAAGAGATACATAGTCCTTCCCACCAACTCCATTTCCAAACAAGTTTCCAACATTTTTTCTAAGACCTCCTTCATCCCAGCCCCAGGATAACACACCCTCTGCCTCCTATTCCTATCCTTAAGACAAAATTCCCTATCCATAAACTTAATCTGACTATCCCCAACTAAAACAATGGTCTTACCTCGACTGGCGGTGTGCATGACGTTCTCGACGGTCTTTGTAGAGATGGTCTTCGCTGGGATGTCTTCACATTCGTCTGATAACAAGGAGAAAGAGTTGCTGGTTTTCACAGCAGTCTCCTGGACCTTCTTCAACTTCAGCTTCGTCCCTTCAGATTCGACTAGCATCCATTCGTTGGTCTGATCCTCGGCGACATTGTTCCGGGGATAATCCTTGCATATACCAGATAAAATTTGGGAGGAGTTTAATGATAAATTGGACTAATCTTAATTCTTGGGAAGAGTTTCAGGTCCTTTCTTATGTTCCTCTTCACAGAGTCGTGCGTTGTTACGCTACTGTGAGGTGTATTCTGCCCCTTTATAAGCCTTCTTGTCATGTTTCCTTTTATAGTTCCTTGATAATGTGAGTAGTCACGAAAGCGCTTGGAATTCTTCTATTTTTTCATAGTGGTTGTCTTGCATATATATATATTTTTTTTTTTTTTATTAACACATCGGCCGATTCCCACCAAGGCAGGGTGGCCCGAAAAAGAAAAACTTTCATCATCATTCACTCCATCACTGTCTTGCCAGAAGGGTGCTTTACACTACAGTTATAAAACTGCAACATTTACACCCCTCCTTCAGAGTGCCGGCACTGTACTTCCCATCTCCAGAACTCAAGTCCGGCCTGCCGGTTTCCCTGAATCCCTTCATAAATGTTACTTTGCTCACACTCCAACAGCACGTCAAGTATTAAAAACCATATGCCTCCATTCACTCCTATCAAATACGCTCACACATGCTTGCTGGAAATCCAAGCCCCTCGCACACAAAACTTCCTTTACCCCCTCCCTCCAACCTTTCCTAGGCCGACCCCTACCCCGCCTTCCCTCCACTACAGATTTATACACTCTCGAAGTCACTCTGTCTCGTTCCATTCTCTCTACATGTCCAAACCACCTCAACAACCCCTCCTATATATATAACAATAACACTGCGACTAGCCGAGGGCTCAATTTTTTTTAATTTGGTGCATTTAATGAAGAAAGTTCTCTAATACATATCATGGATTCCTGAACCGTCAAACGTCTGGCAGCGGTGCATTGGACGGTGTAGTGCTGCCAGACATACGAGGTGAGGCAGTTTTATTCACTTCAGAAACTATTTGAACTACTTGAAGTACGAGCTTGCGAGGAACACTAACCACTCTACTCTACTCTTCTAGATCTACTACCAGTGTTTCCCCTCAGTCATCTGTTCTTATTAATTCAGATTACTCGAACTTTCAAACGCTTCAGTTAGTTTACATTACTGTTTTTTTTCATAGTGATTTATTTTATTCACGTGGCTGCCAGATGGCAGGGTACCTGCATTATTCACAAATAACAGCACACAGCTTACGACGACGTTTCGGTCCGACTTGGACTATTTACAGTCACACTGGTCCAAGTGGGACCGAAACGTCGTGGTAAGCTCCTCTCTTGTATTTGTGTATTGTTCCAGTCACGGTATTGTGACTTTTATGTTGTTACCTGAATTATTTAGTGTGTTTAACAAATTTTTTTTTTTTGGGCTTTGTATGATGCCTTCACTGACGATTTACTTTAAAATTGTCTGTGTATATTTTAAAGACATCACATACAAGGCTGCCTCACTGGCTGTGATTGCCTCTACTCTGATAACATAAATTTCAATTAGTTTCCTTATTTGATAGTATATCATCGTAATAATTCCAAACGCAAACACTTTTCTTGAAGGACAATAGTCATTGTGTCAACAGCATTGTGGCATGCAGAGTAAGTCACCTTTATTCGGCGCATGTACACTCTCATAATAGGCTACCTCCCCAACCAGCGAACCAGATGCTAAGGGCCTGACGATCTAATGGGGCCCCATCGTCAGATCAGTATCTAGGTTGAGCCAGTCATAATGTGGATCTGGCAATTGTAAAGGTGACGTGGTTACCATGCACATTTTTACCCTTGTCATTTCCATTCTGTGCTGGTTGAAGCACGGTTGTCTCTTGTCTCTTGGCTGCTGTTTTGCCTTGACTTACCGTGTATGTCGTACACATATATTTCAAATTCTTGTATATAGTGTACTTACTTTGTATAAATCTATATATACTTGGTGAAGGAAAATACAATTCAAAGTTTTTCTGCTGTGTTTATTTTGCTCCAAGCTGCCTTTTACACTCAGGACAACAGGCCTTGAGAACCTGAGTGTGTAATAAGCACTGAGTGTTAAGGCGCTAGTTCCTGGACGCTGCCGATAAGGTTAACATGCACATGCTAGCAGTCACATGAACCTTGTCCTAATTATAATACAATACGTAGTGTTGAATATATGAAGACGTTGGAATGCGGTGTTGTCAAGAACAATATCCTGGACGATGAAAATGAAAAATGTTCAAGCAACGACTTCTTTTTATTATAATAATAATAATCATGCAACGACTATTGAGGCGCTGCTTCTGGATTCCTATTGGTGGGTATAGATTGATACCTACAAGCAGGTATAATACTAGAATCTAGTGTTATATCAGCTTCCCTTTCCCTAGATTTCTTCTATTATCCCCATGACTTCTTCACTTACAGCATAAACTCAATGATTGTTACAATCTGGGAGAAGCACTATTGCCACCCCAGAATGAGGCACAATGTATATACATGTTTATATTGTATTTATGATGTATATTTCCCTTTCTTATAATTTTATATTGCTGATATTTTCGATAATAGCCAAATTATAAATATCTTGCTTTATATTATTATTTGACTTAGCTATATTAATAGGTAGGATGTACCATTTTACACTATTGTGCTCATTTGTTTGAGTGTTGAGTAGCTGCCTGTTAGTTGGCAAACTACCTCGCTAACAGCACTTCGCTTGTTATACTGCCGGCTTCTCTGGAGTTGCTGGGCAGCAGTCACATGCGAGTCACGTGATCACACCTGTGGGAGGTGACTGCCCCCCTTCATCACTCTCTTCCCTGCTGACTCTCGTTGGAGAAAGACCTCGCTCTTGTCTTTGCTTGTTTCCTCGTCTTTTAGACTCTGTTTGGTAGAGTATGTGTTCGGTGGTGAGACGACACATACTTCTCTGGACTCTGTGTAACTCTGTTCACAGAGAATAGTCTAGACTTAGTGATTTCCACGTTTTACTGGGTTGTGTGTCACATTGACACTGAGATAACTCAGGTCTCTAGCTATAGCTCCTGACCTTATTCGTTGAGGCATCTGTGCACCGTCACAGTCGGGGATTTTGGTTATGTTGAACTTAGTTTCAGTATTAAGGGAGTTTTGTGACTATTATGGAGGATCTGCTGATGGTCCCCAGTTAGGATCGTTATTCTATCTCCTTGTTCCTGACGCTGTGTTGCTGTTGCTTGCTATATTGCTGTTCGGCGAATTGGTCATTTTATTGTTCAAGCAAGCTGTTCTGATTAGCAGTTTGTTAGAGAAGTTAGCTTGTGAGAAGACGTTTAGTCGGTCACTGTTCGGGCACTGTTCGAGTCGAGTCTTAAAGAGTTACCTGGAGCACACACATACTTGTATATATTAGTATTGTTTATATTTGCTGACATTGTACCAGATGGTACATAAGAGCCATTAAGATATATGTGCCTTCAGCACAATAATATTGTTTATGAGAGAAGTGTAGGAGCTAACCTCCTAATTAATATCTTAATGAATACCCTGATCATATGTATATTGATTTACTTTGATACCCTAGACGTTTTATCTTTGTTAATAAACATATTAAATTTAATTCTTTGGTTAGTACCCTATCAGTTGAGATCCTATGATGCTATTGACTATATCGGATAACTGGACCAGGATACTGACTACTTGTTGTAAAAACCCAGTAACAGGCTGGATGCTAGAAGGGAATTCCTTTCTAGTGTTCACTGGAGATGTCTATTTCTAATAGATATCGCGTCTTTTGTAACAAGCACTAAACGCCTTGGGGTAATACGGCTCCTTGAAAATAGGAGGCAATCAGGTTTGATCCAAGGAGAAGATTGGTTCTGTTCCTCGGATCAAGGCATTCTTCATGAATGTCTTGATCTCTAGGCAATCAGAGCACTCCCTCCCATCCTCCCTCTGTCCCTCCCATCCTCCGTTCGTCCCTCCCATCCTCCGTCCGTCCCTCCCATCCTCCGTCCGTCCCTCCCATCATCCCTCCGTCCCTCCCATCCTCCCTCCGTCCCTCCCTGCCTGCCACTCCATGGATCACCGCACTGCCATACCCTGGATAGAGGAATTAGGTCCATCATGTATGCTCAGCTTCGACCTGAAGCTTCCAACACCTTGATTAGTGCCCCGGCACCCTGCACCCCCCCCACCACTCAGCCACCCTACCCCCTTCCTGTCAATACTGACCCTGTAGTGAGGAGGACAAGAGAGAGAGGGAAGGAGGGAGAGAGGGAAGGAGGGAGGGGGGAGAGGGAAGGAGGGAGAGGAGGGAAGGAGGGAGGGGGGGGAGGGAGAGGAGGGAGGGAAAGAGGAAAGTGCAGACGGAGAAAAAGAGGAAGATATGAAGGGCAATAAGATAGGAAAGGATATAAAAAGAAAGAAAAAATGGGAGAGGAAAAAGGGGGAAGAAAGAAAAGGGGAAGAATGGAGAGGAAAAAAAGGGAAAGAGGGAGAGGAAAAAGGGGAAGTGATAAAAAAAAGGGAAAGAAGAGAAAAAAAGGGAGAGTGAGAAAAAGATTGAGAGAAAAAGAAAGGGATAGGAAAAGAGATGGAAGGAGAGAGAGAGGTAGGGAGCCACCATGGCCCTCCCTGCAGTCCCCACCTGGCTGCCACAGCGTAAACATTTACTAATGACGGGAACGTTAGCAGGACACCAACACACCTTCAATGCACCGACGGTAATGGCTCAACATTTTTTGTGCACGTATGTGTGTTTGTGGGTGGGGGAGGAAGGAAGGAGGAGGGGAGGAAGATCTGAGAAGGGAAGGGGATGAGGTCAGTGAGAGAATAGAGAACAGCAGGTAAGAGGTATTGAAGGTAAGGGGGGCACCAGGTGAGAAGTGTTAGTACTGTGGAAGCAACACTCACACCGTCACTACCTCTCCACTGAGTCATCCACTCATTACACACTCTTCACGGGTTCCTATTGCGATACTTCATCTCTTACCATTACCTTCTGCTTTCTGTCCTCCAGTTATACCTTTATTTACTCACGTATCTGTTACTCCTGCATATTCTTCAATATAGTTCAACAGCTTTGTGTTACTGGACCCGTTGGCAACAACGCTGGTCTGACCTGCTGAATAACAAACTTCATTCAATTAAACCGGTTATAGGTTTCTGGCCTTCTTGTCACCAATGTCGAGGTTGGGAGACTACACTCTCCCGTCTTCGCATCGGCCACACTCGTCTTACTCACGGGTATCTCATGGAGAGGCTCCCTGCCCCTCTCTGTGAGCATTGTCAGGTTCCAGTGTCTGTTCGACATATCCTGCTGGACTGCCCACTCTATCAACGAGCACGCAGAATTTACCTCCAACGACGTCTTCGCTCTGCGGCCCTTTCTTTACCTTCCCTTCTTACAGATGGACCCTCCTTTAATCCTGACTCTCTCATTGACTTTTTGACAGAAACTGACTTACTACACAAACTCTGAAGATTATAACTCTAGCACCTCCCTCAGTCCCTTCTACCTCGATCTCTTGCTACCCTCCTCCCCTGCACTATCCACCGTCATCTTGCACTCCATACCCTACTAATCGTCCATCTCCCTCTTACAACCCACTCTCCCTGCATCCTACAATAACCTGCAGCGCTGTATAACCCCTGTGGTTTAGCGCTTCTATTTGATTATAATAATAATCTGTGTTACTGGGTTAAATGCTTTCTTGCAGTCCACGAAGATACGGACTACCCACCCTTCTGTGCCTCCTACTGTAGTTTCGTCACTGTCATAACCTCTAGGATATTCGTGAGGCAAGAATATTATATTTACTTGCAGAACTTCAGCCCGTATGCCAGTCAGAGAAACTGGTCGGTAGCCTAGCAGTTCCTCTCTAGTTCCCATCGTACATTGGGATAACATTTCCCAATCTTCCTAGCAGGATAACAAGATAACAGCATCATTACATAGTTTAAAAAACTATAAAGAAAGATTAAGTAACTGACAATGAAAGTAACTGTAGAGACAGAAAAATATATTGAATGCAATCCCGTACAACAAAAAAACATGACTGAACATCAAAAATGTAATTCAAAAACAAAATAAAACTGTACTACGCTATCACAACCAAATATAAAATTGTACATCCAGCAGTTAAAACTGTAAATAATCAGAGAAAAACAAATTTAAACACACTATTACTGAAGATAAGAAATGAGTTAGGTATACTAAGTGGTGGAGCAGAGAGCGGCATCTGGGATGGTACTCAAGTGCATAAAGGAATGGTTAGTGAAGAGAAGACATAGAGCAATGGTGTGGAAGGGGGTCACAAGTAAACAGTGGAATCTTTTTGTTGACTACTTCAGCTGTAACCAGGCCGCCTGGCTGAGCGGTCAGGCTGTTGGTGCCACCACCACGTAGTCCAACAGTCCACTTCTGCCTAGCTGATAAGGAACTGCCTGGAGGAACTTGTAAGGCTCGTGTTCAAGACAATAAGGGATCTGATGGTAATTGTCCTTATATATGAGGGGAAAATGTTAAAAAGTGTTTAGCCTTTTACACTTTTTTGAGTTATTTCTTAGGGTGTTTGGTGCACCTTTTGCTTTTCACTGGCAGAAATTTGCACCGTGTGCCGAGTATCCTGCTCTCGTCAGGGAAAATTTTTGTATAAAGATAATTAAAGATTATTAAAAGTAGAAGTGAGAAGACCGGACACGGAATACAACACACAATACAAAGTGTAAAAATATCCTAAATAAATAATTATTGAAGCCACTGAAAGCAGTTCTAAGTTTAGCTAGTCTGGCATAAGCAGCTGAAGTTATACGGTTTATTGGAACTTTTGGTGATATGCTTGGAGGAATGCTTACTTCTACATCTTTTTATTTTCACGCTAACTACAGCATCTCTCCTCTGGTCCATTCATTCCTCCTAGTTTCATTACTTTGTATTTATCAGGAATTTGTGGAGCCACGTGCAGACGGTGCAGAATACTCACAATATACAGCAGGGATGCAGTGAGCACACCAAGCAAAAATTCAATAAGTGTGAAGGGACCAAGACTTTTCAAAGTCTTCCCTCCATATACAAGAGTTATTACCCCAAGCCGTCTTCAAAAGAAAAGAACTGGACAAGTTTTTCAAGTCAGTGCACGATCAGCCAGGCTGTGGTGCTTATGTTGGACTCCGTGCCTCTAGTACCAACAGCCTGGTTGGAAGGCTTGTTTGGGTTTTCTAGAGTTTCTCCCTGTGTTCTTAGGTTATCTTCTTCTTTAACTTAAGATAATCCGCAGTGATTACATGATTCAGTTTCCACAGGTAAGTCGTTAACGTATATCATTAAGAGCAGAGGCTCAGTCTCTGATTCTTGAGGGACTCACTCGTCACCAGAGTCCATGTTGATATTTCCTTACCATTGAGAATTACCTTCTATTTACCAGCGAATTACCTTCTATTTACCAGCGAATTACCTTCTATTTACCAGCGAATTACCTTCTATTTACTAAGTATTCCTTTATCCGATTCATTATCTTCCCTGTTGCATCCTTCCTGCTCTTCAAGTTTGCATAGAAACCTTCTGTGTGGTACTGTATCAAAGGTTATCTTATAGTCAAGGAAGATTCAGTCTGCCCAACCTCTCTCTCTCTCTCTCTCTCTCTCTCTCTCTCTCTCTCTGGACACATAAAGGTCGGGGTAGTCATTGGCCCTGTGGTGAGCGACGGCTAAAAAAAAAATATTCATGCAGATTTTGAAAATTTAATTTATTTCAGTGCCTCTGTTCTGAAAAATATATATTTTTTTTTACTTCTTAATAGATGAGACAGATAATGTGTGGGACTTGTGGCTATTGCCTCGTCTACAGGAGGGGGATGGTAACTTAAGAGCCTCCAGGTTCTGGTTATTTCACCAGGTTCTGGTTATTTCACCAGGTTCTGGTTATTTCACTAGGTTCTGGATATTTCACTAGGTTATGGATATTTCACCAGGTTCTGGATATTTCACCAGGTTCTGGTTATTTCACTAGGTTCTGGTTATTTCACTAGGTTCTGGTTATTTCACCAGGTTCTGGTTATTTCACCAGGTTCTGGTTATTTCACCAGGTTCTGGTGAAATGAAAGTAGCATCAGTGTTTTTAAGAAGCGCTTGTACTGACTTGATAATTACCAATAATTCTGGTTTTCAAAACATGGCAGCTAACCATCGAAAATTATTGTAAATATGAAGAGGTGAAATTACGTGCAATGACAGACATATATATATATATATATATATTATATATCCTGAGAGCCTCTGGACGAGAGGTAAGTAAGAGCGCCCTTATAGACTCCCAGGGTTTGCAACTCCACAAGACCCCAGCGTTGGGACATGGTGAGGGTCCTAGTGTTTGAATCTCCAGAGAGCCCTAGATTTGGCACCTCTAAAGGGCCCCTGAATTGACATCTCCTGAGGGCCTCTATATTGGAACTTCCACTGGGTACCTTGAAAGAACCCCAAAGTTGTCACTTTCAGAGACCTCCCATGGTTGGTACCTCCAGGCTTGATATCTCACAATAGTCCTAAATTTGGCACCTTCAGGGAGGCCCCGAGGAATTGTCATCTCCAGAGGACTTGAAAGGCTGATATCTAAAAAAAGGTCCCATGATTGATACCTCCATACAGCCACAAGGTTGATACCTCCATACAGAACCATGGATGATACCTCCATACAGCCACAAGGTTGATACCTCCATACACCCACAGGGTTGATACCTCCATAAGACGCTATTATGAAAGGTACCAGGTAAGAGGGAAAAGCAGCTGACAAAATTATATCTTGTCATGACTCACCACTGTCCTCGTGTTATGAGCAACCTCATCATACATGTGATGTTAATGACTCACCACTGTCCTCGTGTTATGAGCAACCTCATCATACATGTGATGTTAATGACTCACCACTGTCCTTGTGTTATGAGCAACCTCATCATACATGTGATGTTAATGTCTTACCACTGTCCTCGTGTTATGAGCAACCTCATCATACATGTGATGTTAATCTGAACACTGAACTTCCATTGACTATCTCCACACATTATGTTATAGTAATTATGCTCGTATTAGCTCTGGAAAAAATGAGGTTATGTCAGAAAAGTCGGCAGTTTGGTGCCACATTTATACAGTAACCATAAAGATTATACAGGTAAAGCGTTTTTGACATATTTTTGGAGGGCTCAAGTGTTTCAATTAAAATCAGTAAGCATAAAGATGTATGGGAAAGAGTGTATACAAGTTTTCGTGAGTGTTTGATTTTTGCCTAATTGATCATAACGCTGCTGCGATTATGCATCTGGTGTTTGTTTTTATGCCAGTATTTTGAGTTGATGGCTTGCAGTGTTAAGTAGGTCACTGCATGAGCGAGTCTCTAAACTGACCCCACCTAATAATCTGTCTATTTGGTCTTAGCTTACAAGCTTGTACCTCGGTGTAAGTACTTCGTGGTCACAGTAGCTTCTATGAAGGTCACAAACACAGCATTTGAGGCCACTTCCAAAAGTGATTTTACTACTTTTGCTTAGAACCAACCCAATTTAAGATCATGTTTGCAAACATGACTGATGTTATGTTATTCTGATTTGTGGAGGTATTCTTTTTCTTCTTGCATTAATATATGTTACTCTGATGTGACAGCCTTTTTGGGTACAATCATGTAATTTCTTGCAGTTATCCTCACTAAAAAAAACCTTAATCGTGCAAGGTTGTGATTACGACGGTGACTTGGGCGTTCACGTAGGTTGCCTGGTGTCTTTCATGCGGCATGCAGCATAATATGTGCCATAATATATCCTTATTAACGATTTAAAGTACAATTTTGGGTGATTATGTTTGAAACTGGGAAACTTCTGCTCATAGTGAAGAATTTACATCATTCTATGAGTGATCGTAACTTCATAATTCATTCACAGTAGTGCCAGACACCTTGGCCAGGGTATCTAAACATTCACAGTAGTGCCAGACACCTTGGCCAGGGTATCTAAACATTCACAGAAGTGCCAGACACCTTGGCCAGGGTATCTAAACATTCACAGAAGTGCCAGACACCTTTGCCAGGGTATCTAAACATTCACAGTACTGCCAGACACCTTGGCCAGGGTATCTAAACATTCACAGAAGTGCCAGACACCTTGGCCAGGGTATCTAAACATTCACAGTACTGCCAGACACCTTGGCCAGGGTATCTAAACATTCACAGTACTGCCAGACACCTTGGCCAGGGTATCTAAACATTCACAGTACTGCCAGACACCTTGGCCAGGGTATCTAAACATTCACAGTACTGCCAGACACCTTGGCCAGGGTATCTAAACATTCACAGTACTGCCAGACACCTTGGCCAGGGTATCTAAACATTCTGGGTTAGTTTGTAATCAATGGGTCTGTGTTGACACTTAATTCATTTTATTTTGAGCCCCGGTTCTAAGAGCACATGTCACCTGTTTCAATTAAATATATTTATCAGAAAAAAAGTAGCTGCAGTTTCAGTAGAGAATATCCCATAGTCGTAGAGAATATCCCATAGTCGTAGAGAATATCCCATAGTCGTAGAGAATATCCCATAGTCGTAGAGAATATCCCATAGTCGTAGAGAATATCCCATAGTCGTAGAGAATATCCCATAGTCGTAGAGAATATCCCATAGTCGTAGAGAATATCTCATAATCGTAGAGAATATCTCATAGTCGTAGAGAATATCCCATAGTCGTAGAGAATATCGCATAGTCGTCTGGTGATATTTTATTCGTCTTATACGACAAAGATCACAACAGCCAGGAAGATGACGGGGTGGATATTGAGAACTTTCAACATAAAGGAAATAATGCCGATGGTGACACTATTCAAATCGCTAGTGCTCCCTCACTTAGAATACTGCTCTGTGCTGACGACCCCGTTCAGGGCAGGAGAAATATCAGAGCTGGAACAAATTCAGAGATCGTTTACGGCTCACATTGAGCCATTGAAACATCTAAATTATTGTAGAGGAGGAGAGAGATACATGATAATATATACCTGGAAAGTACTTGAGGGCCTGGTCCCAAATCTGCACACTGCCATAACAACATACTGAAGTGAGAGATATGGGAGGAAGTGTAAAATAAACCCAGTGAGGAGCAGGGGTGCGGTGGAGACAATAAGGGAGCACTGTATTAACATCCGGGGTCCCAGACTATTCAACATCTTACCATAAGATATCAGAAACACGGCTGGAACCAGTGTAGAAGCCTTCAAGAGGAAACTGGACAAGTATCTTCACCAGGTGGCAGATCAACCAGGCTGTGATGGATATGTGGGGCAGCGGGCCTCCAGCAGCAATAGCCTGGTTGACCAGGCAAGCACCAGACGAATTTGGCCCATGGCCGGGCTCAGAGAGTAGAGAAACTCTCGAAACTCTTCAAAGGTATAACATGATGATGTAAATGATTTACAAAAGAGACACATTGAAGAATGAGACATTTGTGCAACATTTGGAAAAAGTAAGTTTCTCAAGAGTGATGGATTGAACACATGCACTCCAGGCTGAGGGACTGACTACCTCAAACTCCTCATCTGAAGAAGGCACTGGCTCCTGAAACGTCTCATCAATAAAGATCGCAAATGTTGCACCAGAGTTTCATTGCTGGACCTGCAAGGTGCATGCAAGAAGGCTTCTTAATCCCTTAAAATAATCACACAAACGCAAAAAAAATATAGAAGATAGATGCGTAAAGTTAGTTGTTATCGGGAGACGCTTCAGCAAACTTTGCAAGCGGAGAGACGTAACCACGCCATGCGACTGCCATCTACGACTCCAAGTCGTAGCAGAAATTTCTTCTGACCTGCAAGCTAGATTATCTTGCTCAGGTTCACTTCTCTCTCTCACAAAATAAACATCAACTGAAACAATAAAATTTTCTGTCACTTTTTTTTTTTTTTAATATTTAGAATGTCGTAGAAGTATGGAGCGATATCATAGGACGCCCCAAAGACTGGTGATATAGGACGCCCCACAAGACTGGTGATATAGGACGCCCCACAAGACTGGTGATAACATAGGACGCCCCACAAGACTGGTGATATCATAGGACGCCCCACAAGACTGGTGATATCATAGGACGCCCCACAAGACTGGTGATATAGGACGCCCCACAAGACTGGTGATATAGGACGCCCTTCAAGACTGGTGATATCATAGGACGCCCCACAAGACTGGTGATATAAGACGCCCCACAAGACTGGTGATAACATAGGACGCCCCACAAGACTGGTGATATCATAGGACGCCCCACAAGACTGGTGATATCATAGGACGCCCCACAAGACTGGTGATATAGGACGCCCCACAAGACTGGTGAAATAGGACGCCCTTCAAGACTGGTGATATCATAGGACGCCCCACAAGACTGGTGATATAAGACGCCCCACAAGACTGGTGATATCATAGGACGCCCCACAAGACTGGTGATATCATAGGACGCCCCACAAGACTGGTGATATCATAGGACGCCCCACGAGACTGGTGATATAGGACGCCCCACAAGACTGGTGATATAGGACGCCCCTCAAGACTGGTGATATCATAGGACGCCCCACAAGACTGGTGATATAAGACGCCCCACAAGACTGGTGATATCATAGGATGCCCCACAAGACTGGTGATATCTTAGGATGCCCCACAAGACTGGTGATATCATAGGACGCCCCACAAGACTGGTGATATAGGACGCCCCACAAGACTGGTGATATCATAGGACGCCCCACAAGACTGGTGATATAAGTCGCCCCACAAGACTGGTGATATCATAGGACGCCCCACAACACTGGTGATATAAGACGCCCCACAAGACTGGTGATATCATAGGACGCCCCACAAGACTGGTGATATCATAGGACGCCCCACAAGACTGGTGATATAGGACGCCCCACAAGACTGGTGCATCCAAGGTGTCCCAGAAGTCATGGCAGCAACAAACACTTCTCCAGCACTGAAGTGACGTAAGAAAAATATTTAAAATAATGCTCTCAGATCAGTGTTTTTCCTCAGGCCTCACGGCGGGTCAAGGACTGATCTACCAAGCTATTACTGCTGGCCGAGTGCAGTCCAATGCAGGAATCACAGCTCATCTGGTCAGGAACTGTAATGAGGCACTTGTCAAATTTCCTCTTGAAGACAGCCAGAGGTTTGCTGATAACTTCCCTTATATACGGAAGGAGGGCGCTAAAAAGTCGAGGACCTCTGACAATGAGTATTCTCTTAGTGTACTCGTCGCGCCCACACTTTTTATTTGGAGGCACTTAGCACCGTCTACCAAAATTTCTTATTTTTACAAGAATTGATTCTGGTGTTCAGGTTTTGGATCAATCCCTCCAAGATTACCCAGGTGTAAATTATGATCTATATTTCTTGCCTACATTCCAAAGAATATAATTGATGGGACATCAGGACTTTCCAATAGTTTAGATGTTTTACTGAGTGAATACGGGCCTTGAAACTCCTCTGTACTTATTCTAACTCAACATTCTCGCCTGCAATGAAGGACGCTGTTAGTATACACCAGTATTCTAGCATAGAGAGTATAAGTGACTTAAAAAAATATCATCACTGGATCAGTATCCCTTGTCGTCACACTTCTATTTATCCATCCTGTCATTTTCCATGTGGTAGCAGTAACAACAATACTCACTGGCCAATGAGTTTTAGGACTCACATTCCATGAGTTCCATCCCCACCTGTTCTGTGTGTTTACTAACAACATTGTTGTCATCCTTGAACATAACATCTTCTAACATCATCCGTCTCAAGTCTGGCACATGGAACTTCCACTCCATTGTATGAGTTGAGTTTGTCTTGTACTCCGTTTCGATCTTTATTTCCTCTATTCTTCCACAGCGAGGCAACTGAAATTTGTCTTTATTGAGCATAATATTGTTAAAAAAAAACCACCACGGGCGCGGTTAAAATCCGCGATCAGAGAGTCATAATATTGTTGTCTGGGGCCCAATGGAAAACTTTGTTTATATCCTCTTGAATATTTGCTGTCTTTGACAGATGCCACTTTTATTGAGTTCCTGGTGTCATTAGCAAAGGATGTTACTGTGCTGTGATTTATACCCTTGTCCATGTCGGATATAAGAATGAAAAACAGAAGTGGGGCGAATACTGCGCCTTGAGAAACAGAGCTTTGCACTGTGGCAGCCTCCGGCTTCACTCTGTTTACTTCTACTCTCTGGGTTCTATTTGTTTGGAAGTTAAATATGCATCTGCCCATTCTGACTTGTCGAAGACCTTTGGGGAGTTAGTGTATCAACATCCGGGGTCCCAGACTATTCAACATCTTGCCAGAAGATATCAGAAACACGGCTGGAACAAGTGTAGAAGCCTTCATGAGGAAACTGGACAAGTATCTTCACCAGGTGCCAGATCAACTAGGCTGTGATGGATATGTGGGGCAGCGGGCCTCCAGCAGTAACAGCCTGGTTGACCAGGCAAGCACCAGACGAGCCTGGCCCATGGCCGGGCTCCGAGAGTAGCTAAACTCTCGAAACTCTTCAAAGGTATAAAGGTATACAATATCAGCATTTAGCATGTCTTCCAGTGCATCCAAAACCTTATCTCAATAGTCTAGCAACTGTGAGAGGCAGCGCGATCTGTTCTAAACACTTGCTACCCTGGACTGTGCACTGTTGCGAGTCCATGTGATTGACAATCTGGCTTCTTAGGACGTTCAACGATTTTGAAATGCATGACACGTAGTTTTTGACAATTGTTTTTCTGCCATGCTTGAGAAGTTTGGCAATATCAGTGGTCTTTAATGACTGAGGAATGACATCAGTGTCCAGACTCCATCTCTAATAAAAAAACAAATAAA
Organism: Cherax destructor; assembly: GCA_009830355.1. Taxonomy (NCBI): domain Eukaryota; kingdom Metazoa; phylum Arthropoda; class Malacostraca; order Decapoda; family Parastacidae; genus Cherax; species Cherax destructor. The sequence continues at coordinate 15,590 of WNWK01024403.1, forward strand.
TAAACTATTTGTAAATTGTGCATATTCCCTGTGGTTCCAGACTACTGGGACACCCTGTATTTAAGAAAAATACTACTGGGACACCCTGTATTTAAGAAAAATACTACTAGGACACCCTGTATTTAAGAAAAATACTACTGGGACACCCTGTATTTAAGGAAAATACTACTGGGACACCCTGTATTTATTAAGGAAAATACTACTGGGACACCCTGTATTTATTAAGGAAAATACTACTGGGACACCCTGTATTTAAGAAAAATACTACTGGGACACCCTGTATTTAAGGAAAATACTACTGGGACACCCTGTATTTAAGAAAAAGACTACTGGGACACCCTGTATTTAAGGAAAATACTACTGGGACAACCTGTATTTATTAAGGAAAATACTACTGGGACACCCTGTATTTATTAAGGAAAATTCTACTGGGACACCCTGTATTTAAGAAAAATACTACTGGGACACCCTGTATTTAAGGAAAATACTACTGGGACACCCTGTATTTATTAAGGAAAATACTACTGGGACACCTTGTATTTAAAGAAAGTACTACTGGGGCACCCTGTATTTAGGGAAAATACTACTAGGACACCCTGTATTTAAGAAAAATACTACTGGGACACCCTGTATTTAAGAAAAATACTACTGGGACACCCTGTATTTAAGGAAAATACTATTGGGACACTCTGTATTTAAGGAAAATACTACTGGAACACCAAGTATTTATGGAAAAGATTACTGGGACACCCTGTATTTAAGGAAAATACTACTGGGACACCCTGTATTTAAGGAAAAGACTACAGGGACACCCTGAATTTAAGGAAAATACTACTGGGACACTCTGTACTATGGGTTCAGACTACTGGGACACCCTGTACTATGGGTTCAGACTACTGAGATACCTTGTACTATGAGTTAAGACTTGTGAGACGCCCTGTATTATGAGTTCAGACTCATGGGACACCCTCTACTATGAGTTCAGACTAATGGGACACCCTGTTCTATGGGTTCAGACTTTTGAGACACAATATACTACGTTTCGAAATTCCTGGGACACTATGTAACTATATAATTTAAACATGAATTACAATTATCAAAGATACAGCGATAAAATACAACTTTATTCGTTACTGGAGTGAGTGTGTAGTGATAGTGAGTCTGTGGTGTCGCAATGATCAGTGGTACTGGAGTGAGTGTGTAGTGATAGTGAGTCTGTGGTGTGGCAATGATCAGTGGTACTGGACGGAGTGTGTAGTGATAGTGAGTCTGTGGTGTCGCAATGATCAGTGGTACTGGACTGAGTGTGTAGTGATAGTGAGTCTGTGGTGTCGCAATGATCAGTGGTACTGGACTGAGTGTGTAGTGATAGTGAGTCTGTGGTGTGGCAATGATCAGTGGTACTGGACTGAGTGTGTAGTGATAGTGAGTCTGTGGTGTCGCAATGATCAGTGGTACTGGATTGAGTGTGTAGTGATAGTGAGTGTGTGGTGTCGCAATGATCAGTGGTACTGGACTGAGTGTGTAGTGATAGTGAGTCTGTGGTGTGGCAATGATCAGTGGTACTGGACGGAGTGTGTAGTGATAGTGAGTCTGTGGTGTCGCAATGATCAGTGGTACTGGACGGAGTGTGTAGTGATAGTGAGTGTGGTGTTGCAATGATCAGTGGTACTGGACGGAGTGTGTAGTGATAGTGAGTGTGGTGTTGCAATGGATGTATTGTACTGAAAATGGTCTCTGGTATTGGAGTTGGCCTGAGTTTGGTACAATGTAAAGCGTCCTCAAAATCCTTCTCAGGGAATAAATCTACGAATAAAACACGGAAGCTACTAACCAGCTTTGACTTGTTTAGACTCGTAAAGTATCACCATAAGTGTCCGGGGCCCAAGACTGTTCAACTGCCTCCCAGTATACATTAGGGGGATTACCAATAGACCCCTGGCTGTCTTCAAGAAGGCACTGTACAGGCACCTAAAGTCAGTACCTGACCAACCGGACTGTGGTTCGTACGTCAGTTTGCGTGCCGCCGGCAGTAACAGCCTGGTTGATCAGTCCCTGATCCACCATGAGGCCTGGTCTCAGACCGAGCCGCGGGGGCGTTGACCCCCGAAATCCTCTCCAGGTAAACACGAAGAAACCTGCAACCAATCTCCTTCTAGATCCATAAAGAAGCACCCCCAGCCAGAGGATTTCCTGGTACAAAAGTAAGCACTCACAGTCAAAGGCTCTCCAGGTACACGAATGATCGCACAGCAAGAGGCTCTTCAGGTCCATGAAGAAACCCACAAAGCAAAGCTCTCCACGTACTTGAAGAGAAACAGTCAGAGACTCTCGAGGTGCATGAAGAAGCCCTCGCAGCCAGTGACTTTCCAGGTACATGAGAGAACACTCGCAGAAAGAGGCTCTCCAGGTACACAGAGCACTTGCATTCATAGGCTCGCCAGGTACACGAGGAAACACTCACAGCTAGAGACTCTCCCGGCACACGAGGAAGTACTCAGCCAGAGGCCTGGTACACACAAAAAAGCACCCGCATCCAGGTTCTTTCTAGGTACTGCAAGAAGGACTTATAGCTACGGGGTTTTCCAAGTACATGAAGGCACTCGCAGTCAAACGCTCTCCAGGAACACGAAGGGAGACAATCAGAGATTTTCCAGATACATTAATATACTTTCAGCCAGAGGGTTATCCAGATATACGGAGTATTCACAAAGGCTCTCCATGTACACGAGGACACTCAGCTTGAGGTTATCCAGGCACACGAAAAAGCACTCACAACCAAAGGTTCCTAGGGTAATCGAAGACACCTATAGACAGAGGGGTCTCCAGGTGCACGAAGACATCCACAGCCAGAGGATTTCCAGGTTCACAAAGAAGCACTCAGTCAATTGTTGTCCAGGTACACGAAGATACCAAGAACCAGCAGTTCTCCAAGTACAGAGAGGCATAATCATGGGCGCTCTAGGTACATCAAAATGTACTCACAGCCAGAGGCTTTGCAGGAGCACGAAGAAACACTCACAACCAGAAGCTCTCCAGGTAAATGAAGCACCCACTTCCAGAAAACATCAACTCTCGAGGTGTATACATTCCTGTCCGGGCAAGGTTTCCATGTAGTGTCGTTCATTTAAGTTACTTCAGGTAGATCATCCATTACTTGTTTCACTGTTGGGCAAGAGATAGGAAGATAAGAAAGATTTGAATCTTACATAGATTTCCAACACATGCAAGTCATTCTAATTTTTGGGAAGTTTAAAATGTTTGAGGAAAATATATTAATATCCCGAGCTACACAGAAAACAGACAAAATATAATAAGTTGCTACGGAAGGAGGGATGCATTTATATTTTATCTTAGAGATAAAAGAATTCGACTGAGGTCAACAGAGAAAATGAAGAATTTCCCGGACAAGTCATGCACGACGAAGCCATCAAGAGGTGTAGCGGAGGCGCCGCAGCCGGGTGTGATCCCGTTGGGGCCAACACAACCCTGCCATGCAGCTGCTGGTTACCTGGACGACCGGGAGGGGGCACTTCCTCCCCCATGGTCAGGTCACGACCGTCGGGGTAAGCGAACGAGTCGTACACAGGCGACAGGTCGTTCTGCGAGGGAGAGAGCCCTCCCATCTTGGCCATGGCGTGACTGTGGGCGTAGAGGGCCCGCTGAGCAGCATTCTCTCTGCTGAAGGCGGCACTGTAGGGATCATAGGGGGGACCATAAGGCGGGTGAGCGTAGGCATCCCGCCCCTGGTAGGTGTAGCCCGGGTTGCGACGGTCGTACCGTGTGTTACTATGGCGGTAGGGGTACGAGGCGCCCTCTGACTTAGCGCCGGACACAGGGATGGGGGGTGGCAGGCGGACTGGACCACGAGGAATGCCTGTCCTGTGGGGTATTACCGAGGTTCCTGGAAGGGCATGCGGGGCGGGGCGGGGGGTGGAGGCTGGGGAACGCCGCAGCAGGGCTGTGGGCGGGTCAGGGAAGGCCAGGGATGCCGAGCTAACAGCCTCCAGAGGTGCCGGCACGGCTACACTGGCTTCAAAGCCTCTTGTGGAGCCGCTACCCAAATTGGTGGCCTCCACACCACCTGCCCCGACCAGGCTGCCGCCTCCGAGAACACCCAAGTCCTCTTCGAAAAGAGCCCCGGAGGTGTCTTTCCCAAGGGCCTGCGACACACTGTCAAACCTGATGTGGCTGACGGCATCGGAGGAGCCACTACCTTGGATGACGGTGGTGTTGTCGATGTGATGTCCGCTGACCACTGATGTTGCTGGAGGGTTTATCACAGTGGTGGCGTCTGTTTCGCTAGCAACGACCGCTTGAGGCTCGCTGGCGTCTAGAGGCAGTGGTGGCAATATTCGTGGACCGCTCTGCAGCGTCCTGACGCCAGCCAGAGACACAACACTTTCGTTGGACCGCCCACTGCCAACTGTGGGAGAAACAAAACACTCATGTTAACCTCCAGGTTAGTAAACATTAGACTCCCTCATACACCCTTAGAGTTTAATCTCTTACATTTATGCATGAGATGAGTGTAGTGCATGTGGCAGATATGCATGCAAGCATGTGTGTTTGTTTAAACGTGTGTGAGAGCACATATGTGGGTGCATAAACGTGTGTGTGTGTGTGTGTGTGTGTGTGTAAGCCTATATGTGCGTGGATGATCTATGTGTAATTACGTAAGTGAATGGTTCAGAGAACCGACGAGTTGGTAAATTAGACACATATGCAACACTTGGGTATCTTTATTGAGGAAACGTTTCGCCACACAGTGGCTTCATCAGTCCATACAAAGGAGAATCGTGAAGAACAGGAGGAGTGTGAGGTTGTCAGGCCCTCAATCTTGAGACGATGTTGTCAGTCCATCAATCTTGATGGACTGACAACATCGTCTCAAGATTGAGGGCCTGACAACCTCACACTCCTCCTGTTCTTCACGATTCTCCTTTGTATGGACTGATGAAGCCACTGTGTGGCGAAACGTTTCCTCAATAAAGATACCCAAGTGTTGCATATGTGTCTAATTTACCAACTCGTCGGTTCTCTGAACCATTCACTTACGTAATTACACATAGATCATCCACGCACATATAGGCTTACACACACACACACACACACACACACGTTTATGCACCCACATATGTGCTCTCACACACGTTTAAACAAACACACATGCTTGCTTGATGGACTGACAACATCGTCTCAAGATTGAGGGACTGACAACCTCACACTCCTCCTGTTCTTCACGATTCTCCTTTGTATGGACTGATGAAGCCACTGTGTGGCGAAACGTTTCCTCAATAAAGATACCCAAGTGTTGCATATGTGTCTAATTTACCAATTACGTAAGAATAGTGGAGCACTGAGATTGGGCAACCGGCACATGCCAGGCGGGTCTTGCCTGTAAAGTGGAGTGTAGAGTACTTGCCTACTTACAAAATTTTGAATCTATTTCTCTTTTGATGTCAAAAACAAAGGTACTCCACCTCAGTTAGATGGTTATGAATTTCAGTCTCTATCCAATCCTAACTATTACAACCTCAGGTTCAATGGCCTGTTAACCTGAGTGTAAAAGGGAGCTTGGAGCAAAGAAACACAGTAGAAAATGCTTTGAATTTGTATTTCCTTCACCAATCAGTTATGAATATATAAGACTTTTGTCTTTTCCTTCACCAAGTAAATAGAAAAGGGCTTTTTACACATATGTACACTATATACAAAGGAGTAGTGTTTAGTGAACGCCACAGTTGTCTAGGCTAAGCAGCAGCCAAAAGACAGACAACTTTCCACAACCAGCTCTATGCAGGAATTCCAATGACAAACCGCGAGTGGTATCCACGTCACCTTTGTCATTGTTAAACTCGCATTTTAATTGGCTGAACCGAGTCGTTGATTTGATGATGGGGCCCCATCACCAAACCCTTAACGATGGTTCGCTGGTTGGAGGGGAGCCTATGTGGGTGTGTTTAACATGCTCCGAATAAAGATTACATACTCTTTGCATGCAACAATTACCAATCTCTGAAGCTACCCAGTGTGTTCTCTTTACTGATGCTACATCGTGTGTGTGTGTGTGTGTGTGTGTGTGTGTGTGTGTGTGTGTGTCGTACTCCAGATGTAGGTAGTTCACTGGTTTATAGAACATATTAAAATTATTATTTATGACACCCCTGCTGACACCTGAGCAGTTATCCAATTTCAGATAATTGGTAGTCATTTTTATGATTTATTTGGCAACTTATGACAGATAACTTGAATTAAATATGGTCTGTGTGTATTTAATTATAATTGTAATTGTTGTTAGTGATGGAATTGTTTGTTAACGAGAGTATTAATATATATTAATAGTGATAATAATAATATACAGCTATTAATGTAACTATAATTTTCATTATTATTATTACAATATTAATGCAGCAAATTGTTTATTGCTATTATTATTATAAATGTAATTGAAATTATTTATTATTATTTATGTTCGACCAACATTTACATTATTAGTATTATAAGAAGTTTCAACATAAAAGATATATATATATATATATATATATATATATATATATATATATATATATATATATATATATATATATATATATATATATATGTATGTATATATATATCGTAGGGCAGTGGGTAGAATGAAAGGGAGCAAGGCAGCTGGGATTGATGGGATAAAGATAGAAATGTTAAAAGCAGGTGGGGATATACTTTTGGAGTGGTTGGTGCTAATATTTAATAAATGTATGGAAGAGGGTAAGGTACCTAGGGACTGGCAGAGAGCATGTATAGTTCCTTTGTATAAAGGCAAAGGGGACAAAAGAGAGTGCAAAAATTATAGGGGAATAAGTCTGTTGAGTATACCTGGTAAAGTGTATGGTAGAGTTATTATTGAAAGAATTAAGAGTAAGACGGAAAGCAGGATAGCAGATGAACAAGGGGGCTTTAGGAAAGGTAGGGGGTGTGTAGACCAAGTGTTTACAGTGAAGCATATAGCTGAACAGTATTTAGATAAGGATAAAGAGGTGTTTGTGGCATTTATGGATTTGGAAAAGGCGTGAATAGGGGGCAATGTGGCAGATGTTGCAGGTGTATGGAATAGGAGGTAGGTTACTGAAAGCAGTGAAGAGTTTATACGAGGATAGTGAGGCTCAGGTTAGATTATGTAGGAGAGAGGGAGATTATTTCCCAGTAAAAGTAGGCCTTAGACAAGGATGTGTGATGTCACCATGGTTGTTCAATATATTTATAAATGGGGTTGTAAGAGAAGTGAATGCGCGGGTGTTGGCAAGAGGTGTGGGGTTAAAAGATAAAGAATCAAATACAAAGTGGGAGTTCTCAAAGTTGCTTTTTGCTGATGACACTGTGCTTTTGGAAGATTCTGAAGAGAAGTTGCAGAGGTTGGTGGATGAATTTGGTAGGGTATGTAAAAGAAGGAAATTGAAAGTGAATATAGGAAAGAGTAAGGTGATGAGGATAACAAAAAGATTAGGTGATGAAAGATTGGATATCAGATTGGAGGGAGAGAGTATGGAGGAGGTGAATGTATTCAGATATTTAGGAGTGGACGTGTCAGCAGGTGGGTCTATGAAGGATGAGGTGAATCATAGAATTGATGAGGGTAAAAGGGTAAGAGGTGCACTTAGGAGTCTGTGGAGACAAAAAACTTACCGTGGAAGCAAAGAGAGGAATGAATGAGAGTATAGTTATACCAACACTCTTATATGGGTGTGAAGCATGGGTGATGAATGTTGCAACAAGGAGAAGGCTGGAGGCAGTGGAGATGTCGTGTCTGAGATCAATGTGTGGTGTGGATATAATGCAGCAAATTCGTAGTGTAGAAATTAGGAGGAGGTGCAGGATTACCAAGACTTTTATCCAGAGGGTTGAGGAGAGGTTGTTGAAGTGGTTTGGACATGTCGAGAGGATGGAACAAAGTAGAATGACTTCGAGAGTGTATAAATCTGTAGTGTAGGGAAGGCGGGGTAGGGTTCAGCCTTGGAATGGTTGGAGGGAGGGGGTAAAGGAGGTTTTGTGTGCGAGGGGCTTGGACTTCCAGCAAGCATGCGTGAGCGTATTTGATAGGAGTGAATGGAGACAAATGGCTTTTAATACTTGACGTGCTGTTGGAATGTGAGCAAAGTAACATTTATGAAGGGATTCAGGGAAACCGGCAGGCCGGACTTGATTCCTGGAGATGGGAAGTACAGTGTCTGCACTCTGAAGGAGGGGTGTTAATGTTGCAGTTTTATAACTGTAGTGTAAAGCACCCCTCTGGCAAGACAGTGATGGAGTAAATGATGATGAAAGATTTTCTTTTTCGGGCCACCCTGCCTTGGTGGGAATCGGCCGATGTGTTAATATATATATATATATATATATATATATATATATATATATATATATATATATATATATATATATATATATATATATATATATATATATATATATATAATATATATATATTTGTATGACATTCACACAGGTACACATGACTGACACACGCTAGTGGTCGTTTAAGTCTGGTCTTACCACACATATATCAGACCTATACTCAAGTTAGCATCACTAGTGTACAGCCTCCACACCTACTCAAGGACATCTAGAAACCCGAGAACTTCCAGAGTGATACGAGGACATTCAAAGTGACACGAGGACATTCAAAGTGACACGAGGACATTGAGAGTGATACCCGGTCTGTGACAAGGCCTCATGTTGGATCAGAGCCTGATCAACCAGGCTGTTACTATACTGAGTCCCTTTCAAACTGCGCGGCACTACGATGCTGCCATCTACAGGCCTACCAAGGTCAGGCTGTCCTGCCATGTTTCTTTCTATAATGTATCTCTCCGCCTGCATTCCAGGGAGTACAGGTTTAGGAACTTCAAGCGTTCCCAGTGGTTTATCGCAGTTATGCGTGCCGTGAAGGTTCTCTGTACATTTTCTAGTTCAGCAATTTCACCCGCCTTGAAAGGTGCAGTTAGTTTGCAGCAATATTCCAGCCTAGATAGAACAAGCGACCTGAAAAGTGTCAACATGGGCTTGACATCCCTGGTTTTAAAGGTTCTCATTATCCATCCTGTCATTTTTCTGGCAGATGTGATTGCTACAGTGTTATGGTCCTTGAAGGTGAGATCCTCTGTCATGATCACTCCCAGGTCTTTGACATTAGTTTTTCGCTCTATTGTGTGATTGGAATTTGTTTTATACGCCGATGAGATTTTAATTTCCTCACGTTTTCCATATCGGAGTAATTGAAATTTCTCATCATTGAACTTCATATTGTTTTCTGCAGCCCATTTGAAGATTTGGCTGATGTCTGCTTGAAGTCTTGCAGTGTCTTCAATGGTAGACACTGTCATGCAGATTCGGGTGTCATCTGCAAAGGAAGACACGGCACTGTGGCTGATATCCCTGTCTATGTCCGATATAAGGATGAGGAACAGGATGGGAGCGAGTACTGTGCCTTGTGGAACAGAGCTTTTCACCTTAGCCGCCTCAGACTTTACTCTGTTGACTACTACTCTTTGTGTTCTACTTGTTAGGAAATTATAGATCCATCTACCAACTACTTTTCCTGTTATTCCTTTATCACGCATTTTGTGTGCTATCACACTATGGTCACACTTATCAAAGGCTTTTGCAAAGTCTGTGTATATAACATCTGCATTCTGTTTGCCTTCTAGAGCATCCAGGACCTTGTCGTAGTGGTCCAGTAGTTGGGACAGACAGGAGCGACCTGCTCTAAACCCATGCTGCATTGGGTTGTGTAATTGATGGTTATCTAGATGAGTGGCGATCTTGCTTCTTAGAACCCTTTCAAAGATTTTTATGATATGGGACGTTAGCGCTATTGGTCTGTAGTTCTTTGCTATTGCTTTACTGCCGCCTTTGTGGAGTGGGGCTATGTCTGTTGTTTTTAGTAACTGCTGGACGACCCCAGTGTCCATGCTCCCTGTAAGAAGCCCCTTCTTACAGTTCTTGATTAACACTGAGTTCCATGAGTCTGGGCCTGGAGCGGAGTGCATGGGCATGCCATTTATCGCCTTTTCGAAGTCATTTGGCGTCAGGGTAATGTCAGATAGGCTTGTGTCTACCAGGTTCTGTGGCACTCTCATAAAAAATTCATTTAGGTCTTCAACTTTTAGTCTGGTTAGCGGCTCACTAAAAACTGAGTCATACTACTGGGACTTTAGTAACTCACTCATTTCCTTGCTGTCATCTGTGTAAGACCCATCTCGTTTTAGTAGGGGCCCAATACTGGATGTTGTTCTCGACTTTGTTTTGGCGTAAGAAAAGAAATACTTTGGGTTTCTTTCAATTTCATTTATGGCTTTTAGTTCTTCCCGCGTTTCTTGATTCCTGTAAGATTCCTTTAGTTTTAATTCGATGTTTGCTATTTCTCTGACCAGTGCCTCCCTACGTATTTCAGATATATTGGCCTCTTGTAGCCGCTCTGTTATTCTTTGCCTTCGCCTGTATAGGGAGCGCCTCTCTCTTTCTAGTTTACATCTTCTCCTCCTTTTCCTTAAGGGAATTTGCCTTGAGCAAACCTCAAGTGCCACAGAGTTAATTTGTTCTAGACATAGGTTAGGATCCGTGATGCTTAGGCGATCTTCCCAGTTTATATCATTTAGGACTTGGTTTACTTGGTCCCACCTTATGTTTTTGTTATTGAAGTTGAAATTGGAGAAGGCTCCCTCTATTATGTTGTGATCTGAGTATATCGTTTTTGATATGATGACATTTCGTATCAGATCATCATTGTTAGTGAAGATGAGGTCCAGTGTATTCTTCAATCTTGTAGGCTCTATTATTTGCTGGTTTAAGGTGAATTTGGTGCAGAGATTTAAAAGCTCGTGTGTGTGCGAGTTTTCATCTGAGCTGCCTCCTGGTGTTATCTCTGCTACCACATTATTTGCAATATTCCTCCATTTTAGGTGCCGGTTGAAGTTCCCCAGGAGCAAGATGTTGGGGGCAGGAGCTGGAAGGTTTTCCAGACAGTGGTCAATTTTCAGAAGCTGTTCCTGGAATTGTTGGGACGTTGCATCCGGAGGCTTGTATACAACCACGATGACCAGGTTTTGATTCTCGATCTTTACTGCTAAAACTTCAACTACATCATTTGAGGCATTTAGTAGTTCTGAGCATATAAGTGATTCTGTGATATACAGGCCAACCATTCCCCCTTCCCCTTTTGCCTGTTCACTCTGTCACATATGTATAGGTTGTAGCCCGGGATCCATATTTCATTGTCCAAGTGATCCTTTATGTGGGTCTCTGTGAAAGCCGCAAACATTGCATTTGACTCTGTAAGCAGTCCACGGATGTAAGGTATCTTGTTGTTTGTTGCTGGCTTTAGACCCTGTATATTTGCAAAGATGAATGTCGTTGGATTGGTGGTATTGGTGGTATGGGGGGACATTCAGAGTGATATCTGAACATTCAGAGTGATCCGAGGACATTCAGAGTGATCCGAGGACATTCAGAGTGATACGAGGACATTCAGAGTGATACGAGGACATTCAGAGTGATACGAGGACATTCAGAGTGATACGAGGACATTCAGAGTGATACGAGGACATTCAGAGTGATACGAGGACATCCAGAGTGATACGAGGACATTCAGAGTGATACGAGGACATTCAGAGTGATACGAGGACATTCAGAGGATACGAGGACATTCAGAGTGATACGAGGACATTCAGAGTGATACGAGGACATTCAGAGTGATACGAGGACATTCAGAGTGATACGAGGACATTCAGAGTGATACGAGGACATTCAGAGTGATACGAGGACATTCAGAGTGATACGAGGACATTCAGAGTGATACGAGGACATTCAGAGTGATACGAGGACATTCAGAGTGATACGAGGACATTCAGAGTGATACGAGGACATTCAGAGTGATACGAGGAATCGTACAAAGGAGTGATACGTCTCTGGAAGATCAACGGGTCATGGGAATATTTTTATATAAAACTGGAAAACTTGTGTGGGTTATAGTGGGCTAAAGAGACACATGTAACACCTACCTAACACTAAGAGAGACATGAAGCACCTACCTAACACTAACTAAGAGAGACATGAAGCACCTACCTAACACTAAGAAACACATGTAGCACCTAACACTAAGAGAGACATGTAGCACCTAACACTAAGAAACACATGTAGCACCTAACACTAAGAGAGACATGTAGCACCTAACACTAAGAGAGACATGTAGCACCTAACACTAAGAGAGACATGTAGCACCTAACACTAAGAGAGACATGTAGCACCTAACACTAAGAGAGACATTTAGCACCTAACACTAAGAGAGACATGTAGCACCTACCCAAAAAACAATATGAATTTTCTTTTGGGTAAAATAAACCAGCGCTTTAAATTTATAGTATCGCAATACAAAAAATAAAAAAGGCCTCCTGTACTTGTGAACATTAAAAGAGTCAGACAAACGCGAGTTTTCAATATTTATTACTTTTCACAAATATATTCGATTTCATTTTCTGCACAATTCGGAAATAAAAAAAAACAGGATTTTCGCTTTTCATAGGAAAATTACTTACTAAAACAGCCGAACCTCTTAATAACAGTCAGCATTTCACTGTTGTCAAGTCTTTCAAACGGTCGACTACTGACGAACCTTCAAGAGTAATTACCCACCATGTACCTCAGGTATGCTTCCTAGGGTCACGATTTTTGATCGCACTGCAAAACATTTTATCGCCTCTATGTAATATTTCATTTGTTGGTGTTTACGTATGTTATAATTAGTTAATCTTGATAAAAGACGGCAACCCAACCTAACGAAATCCATCATAATATTAATTGTAGACAAACCAGATAAGTTGATGAATTATATACATGTACAGAACTTGGGTTTCTTTAATTAAGCAAAGACGTTTCGCCATCCATTGTTTATTTTTTCAATTCAGTACAGAGTTTTTTAACCGAAAACAGTAGTAGATGAGGTTGAAACTGAAGACAGCAGCAAGAGATGTAATCAGTCCCTCACTCGTGCACTTCACTACATTACTTTTGATGAGGTTAATGTTTAGCGAAACGACTCTAAGTAAAGAGACCCAGGTGTTGCAAATCTAACTCATCCCAACCTAAATAAAGGAAACAGAAATTTACTGCTGTAAGTGAGAATTTGTCATAAAATTTGCAATGGTAGGTTGAGTCCAGCCAGAGGAAGACACCTGCCAGTTAGTACAAATTTGCAATTTGGTATCTACAGTCTGATTGCAACTAAGACAGATCATTGCAATTTGGTATCTACAGTCTGATTGCAACTAAGACAGATCACCCTGGAAGGCATGAAGCCACGTTATGGCAAGAACCAATGTTTAGATTTCTCTTCCATACATTTCTGTATGACTTTTGCCGGTTTAGCGCTTTCTTTGATTATAATAATAATAATTATAATCTTCCATACATTTGGCAAATAGGTCCCAGGATTAATCCAGACCTTTCTTTAAGGGTTGAAGCCGGTCAGAAAAGGCATTTTATCTAAAAAAAAAAAAGGTTGATAAATTAAAACAATCAACCCAAAATCAAAAGTCTTACTTCCAGAAAAAGTAAAAATTTGAAACTAATCAGAAAAATTATTTTTCGGTTATTTTATAAAACCCAATAATCCTTTTTTTTTTTTACTTATATTATGACAGAAAATTATTAACTTTGGATGTAAAAAATCCTAAATTTAAGATAAATGTCTCTTTCAATTAGAAGAAACAAGAGAAACATTCTTCAGTTAGGTCAGAGAAACTGAAACACCACAATTTTAAAAATGAAAATGACATATAAGAATCTACACACTCCAATGACCATGCGAGTCTTGCTCTACGTAGACTACAACTGTATTAAAAGTTTGAAGCCAATCAGAAGAAGCGTTCTCCCGTTTTCACTAAACTAAAATCACTCTTTTTCTCTACACATCCCAATAACAACATAAACCTGTCCCTAGATACTATGTACTCACCTAGTTGTGGTTGCAGGGGTCGAGTCACAGCTCCTGGCCCCGCCTCTTCACTGGCCGCTACTCGGTCACTCCACCCGCACCATGAGCTTTATCATACCTCTCCTTAAAGCTATGTATGGATCCTGCGTCCCAGACTATTCCACTTCCTGAAGAAATACTTCCTAACATCCCTATGGTTCATCTGAGTCTTCAACTTCCAACTGTGACCCCTTGTTGCTGTGTCC